>SNQJ01S0182354.1:19153-37863 GCA_010110895.2 Picea sitchensis | reverse complement strand
CAAGAAACAAATTTTGATATCTTGGAGTAAGTGGCCTTCTTTGTGATGTATTCCATCTGGGTTCATGATCTACTCTTCTGTAGTTTCCTTCATAATTATTGAAGCTTCTTCGATTCCTGAAGGTAGGAGGTCTTCTTGGATATTCATCTCTTTTGTAATGATTCCTTCTTTATGGTATCCTGGTCCACTTCTCATCAACTATCTGTGTAGCTCTTTCTTCAACCTTCTTGTTGGTATTTGCATCTTATTTGTATGAATTTTCACCCATGCCTCCAATATGTGTTAAGTCTTTTGGCACTTGAGAGTTTCTTAATCTCTTCCTCAATGAGACAACTTCTTGTTCAAGTTTCTCACAATCTTATTCTTTCTTCATCATTTGGACATTCGTTACTTCTCCTATTTTTCTTTCTTCTTTGAGTAGAGTTTTCAAGGAAATGTTTTCTTCTCTTAGTTTCTCAAAGTCTTCTAATTGTTTCTTCAAGCTTACAACTGTATTTTCACAACTACCCAATTCACTTCTTATTTTTCTATGCGTGTCTTTGAGCCTACTATTTTCAATCTCAACATGCTTCAATTATTTAAGATTCTCATCTTCTTGTTGAATAATTTTTGCTTCATGATTTTCTTCTTCTTCATTTGAATTTTCTTCTTCAGTGTCATTTCTTTCAATCCTTGGATGAGGACATTCAAATTCAACATGTCCTACTCCATCACAATCAAAGCAAAAGAACTGAGCTCTATTTTCTTCTTTGAAATCTGAGATGTTGTAATTTGCTTCAACTTCTTCTTCTTCTTCTTCTTCTTCTTCTGCTTCTGCTTCTTCCCTTGCATAAAGGTCTTTTAGCTTGTCCCAAAGCTATTTTTATGATGCACATGATCCCACCTTGGATTTCACTGAATCTGTCAATCCATCCAGGATGGTATCTATTGCCAATTTGTTGTTCCTTTTTGCTTCCTTCTGAGCTACAGTCTTTGGTTTATTCAAAGCATTATGTCCTGAAGCAACTGAGAACCAAACATCTACCCCAAGATATTTCAAGTAATTTTCCATTCTATTACTCCAGTATTCAAAATTGCTTCCATCAAATGGTGGAATCCCATATGGAATTTTGTCTTCCATTTCTTCTTAGGATCTTCCTTCCAGTGGTTAAACTGTACTGAAGGTAACCCTCTCTGAAACTGATTGTTGATACTGAGAGGGGGGTGAATCAGTATCAAGTACAATTTAAAAAAAAAATCAACTTATACTTAAACCATTCAATTATATTCAATGAGAAATGAACAATAGTATAAGACTTACACCAATACACCACAATACACTATGCACAATATATGAGAAATAATCAATAGTTATTGTTCAAGGGAAGTAATGACTTCCAACGGTAGCTACAGCTTCCAAATATAAAGGGAGGGATAAACCTCCAAGAGGAAGATACAATACTCCAATATCAAGAGAGGTTTGACCTATCCATCCTTGCCCCTTCCTTCCACCCAATAATATATGAGAGATAATAAAACTTTACATTAAATCATCACCATCAACCAACCATCACATAGAGCGCGATAATGCTTCCTGAGACTTCTTCAAATTCTATAATTATTCAATTATTGGAATACTCTGATACTGAAGATAATATTACTCAATGTATTCTCTAAAACCCCTCCTATTTTCACTCCTTGAATCCTTGCCTGAAAGAAGTTATAGAAATAATGGTAGACTTTATTCAATTTTGGCTTATTCAGGAGAGATAACTTGTACAAAATTCCCCGCACTCAATTTGTAACATTAGATTTTGAAACTCGCACACAAGAAACCACAGTCCGTAATATTTCCAATGAAATTTGTCCCACTTCATTTGGATTCTCTATGAATAAGTTATGATTGTTTACTCGGAACACCTTTTTATTGACTAGCTTCAGCACTGGTCAAAAACCCTATCTTCCACAGAGTGTATCTCCATAATTGTAGAGAATAAAGAGCTAAAACTTTTAACACAAGTACGTTGATATGTCTTCTCAATACCATAGCAATTTCACCATCTCAATCGTTCTAGAAAAACATTTATAGAGAAAACGGTAAGATGACATGTAAATAACATACCTTAGAACACATCACCAAGAGACTTCATCCTCCCTTGAAATCCGGCCTTCTTTACTTCTTATTTGCTCTTAAATTTGACTTCTGAATCAAATGAATGTATAAAGATATGTATTTATACCATTTATGTCACTTCCTTTTAACATTAGGGTCGACCTGACACTTTCTTATTTTGTAATTCTTTTCTTTAATTATCTTCCGGGCCTACATGTACTTCCTTCTTCAATTCACTTTGTCATCTTCAAAAATTTATTTTTCCTCAACCATGAGGATCCACGTGACATGCCACATACCACCGGAAACAACATGATGTATAATATCCATCCATGGTTTTTATTTCTGCATGTACATTGTCCTTCATGTCCAAATACCTTCATCAATCTTGCGGTCCAAAACCAATGACTAAGGTTGACATCAATGACAACAACCAATCTTCCAACACATATCGGTGTGAATTGTTCGCCAGACGAAATCCTCATCTACACCAAACTCTTCAAGGAATTCTGAGATGTATTTGCTTGTTCATATGAAGAGATGTCAGGAATAGACCCTTGTGATGTCAAGCATAATATTAGAACGTGTCCAGATGCTAAGCCTGTTCGAAAATGTCTTAGAGCTATCAATCCCCGGAAGGCCCCTGCTATTAAGGCAGCAGTAGAGAAACTACTTAATGTTGGCTTTATCTACCTAGTTCCCTTGATTGAATGGGTATCCAATCCTATTCCTATCTATAATAATCAAGGAACCATCTCTGTATGCATGGAATTTCGTGACCTGAACAAAGCCTGTCCTAAAGAAAACTTCCTGACACCTTTCATTGATCAGATTCTCGACGAGTGTGCGAGAAGAAAAGTGTTTTCTTTCATGGACGGATTTTAAGGGTATAACCAAATTCAAATTAAACCTGAGTATCAACACAAGACAACATTTATTTTTCCTTTGGATACTTTCACATACCGGAATATGCCTTTCGCCCTTAAAAACGTCGGAGCAACCTTCCAACGTGCTATGACCTTTGCATTCCATGATCTTAAGCATATAGTCGAAGCTTATCTTGAAAATATTGTTGCTCAGTCTCATAGGAGAATGGATCACTCTAAACACCTTCATCTACTTTTTAAAAGATGTCGGCATTTTAGAATCCGGTTGAACCCTCACAAGTGCATCTTTTGCATTAGGTTTGGTCATCTTTTGGGATTTCTCGTTTTCGAGATCGGGATCATGGTAGATCCGTTAAAGGTTGAGGCAATACTTTAGTTGCCTCCCCCACCCACTATTCGAAAAATTCAAGGTTTACAGGGGAAATCTAACTTTTTTGTCGGTTTATAGTAAACAATGCCAATATTACTAAGGGTTTCATGCGTCTTTTGAGGAAGGACACCCCTTTTATCTAGGATGAGTGAGCCCAGGAGTCCTTCAATGCTTTGAATAAATCCTTGGTATCAACACCTTTGTTGAAGTCTCCTGACTACAGTAGGGATTACTTGTTTTATGTCGTTGCATCCGAAGAGACGATTCATATGGTTTTGGTTCAGGAGGATGATGATCTCCACGAGCACGTCATCTACTATCTTATTCAAAACTTAGTCGGTCCTGAGATCAATTATTCTCATGTTGAAAAGCTAGCTTTGGTTGTCGTTCACATAGTCCAACATTTACACCATTATATATTTCTTTGCAAGACTATTGTGGTTTTCGATGTCAATCCATTTCAATACGTTCTTACCAGGTGTATCACAGGGGGGAAATATAATAAATGGATTGTCATTTTACAAGAATTTGATCTTGATTTTGCTTCTATGAAATCCAAGAAATCACTAGTCTTTGCGGAGTTAATATATGAATTTCCACAATTAGATGAGGATGTTATCAATGTTGATTCGTTTGAGAATGAACACATTTTCCTTGTCTCATCATCTGACCCCTGGTATGGAGACATTATTCTCTATCTTCAAACTTTGAAATTTATTTAGCATCTCTTAGGAGATGGCCGACAGCGTGTACGATGCTAAGCTAAGAATTAAACTATCATCAATGAAACTTTGTATCGCCAAGGAATAGACAATATCCTACGTCGTTGTTTAACTCGCGAGGAAGTCAAGTTAGTTCTAAATGATTTCCACAATGGAGCTTTTGGTGTTCATCTATCTAGTCTTGCGAAAACATGGAAACTTTTGCGAGCTGATTATTTATGGACATCTATATTTAAATATTGTGTTGAAGCGATTAAGAAGTGTCACCCCTGCGAGGTGTTCACTTGGAAAATGCACTCGCATCCAGCCCCTCTTCACCCAGTCATTACCGTCGGTCCCTTCACCAACTAGGGGGTTGACTTCATGTATTACAACCCAAATTCAACTGGTGGGCATCAACACATTATCGTGGTCATATACTACCTTAATAAGTGGATTGAGGCCATGTCTATAGTTAAATCTGACGAGAAGATTCTCGCCTTCTTCGTATTCAATCAAATTATCGCACGGTTTGGTATCCTGAGTGAGATTGTCACTAATCATGGTAGTCACTTTCATAATGAAATGATGGAAGAGATAGCATCCAAGCTGGGGTTTAAGGATGATCATTCTTCTCATTACTACCCCCAGGAAAATGGATAGGTAGAGGCCATCAACAAATCTCTCAAGACCATTTTGTAGAAAACTGTCAGCCTGAGTAAATTTGACTGGCACATTATGCTATACCCCACACTCTGGGCATACCGAAACTCGGTCAATACTGCCACCATAGTTTCTCCTTTCCAGTTTGTACATGGTGTGGAGTCGATATTACCTATTGAATGTGAAATACCTTCTCTTGAGTTGGCAGTCACGCTCCTCCCTGACACTTCTGATCTCGAGCGACACCTTGTACACCTAGAGAGTATTGACGAGCAATGTTGAGATGCCTATATGGATATCGAGGCAAACAAAAGACATGTCAAGGTCTAGTACGATAAGTCTGTCTGTCCTCGGTTGTACACTGCAAGTGACTTGGTCCTTTTATATGATCAAGCCAAAGAAACGCTGGGGGCAGGCAAGTTCAAAACCATGTGACATGATCCGTATATCGTATGACGTGTATTAGAAAAAGGATCCTATGAGTTAGAATATTATGAAGGGAATATGTTGGTTGAGCCCAGGAATGGGCTCTACTTGAAAAGATATTACGCTTGAGCCCCAACATTGGGCGTAACCCTTTGTATACTAATGTAATTTAATGAATATATCTTTTCCATTTACTTTTTGTCTTCGACTTGATTATCAAGTTTTCCCCTGGTTGGTAGATGTCAACAAAGTCTTTGGTCTACTTAGGATTTGAAAATGGATCCATTCGTCATACACGGAACTTGGCCTCCACCGCTTGGGTGGTTTACTCACCCGAGGGTCTACTAGTGTCTTCAGGTGATGTATGCCTAAGGCCATCTACGAATAATGTGGCTGAATATAGCGTCGTTATAGAACTTTTGCGCGATGTTATTTCACATGGTATTCTCTCTTTAGAGGTTCTCCTAGATTCCCAGTTAGTAGTATGTCAGTTGAACGAACGTTACCACTTGTGTGATCCTACTTTACTCCAACGATTCCTATGGTTACGTCTTTCAGAACGACATTTTGATTTTATTACTTATCATCACATACCTAGGAGTTCTAATTATGTATCCAATGCTTATGCTAATTTCATTTTAGATTGGAATTTGTCACATAAATAAAGCAAAGAAAACCATCTCATCAATGTACACATTGTAATATAAGTAAATTCGAAGATCATTGTTTTATATATATTTCAAACAAATATGGTGTTTATAGTACCAAATTGGGGCCAACACCCTCAATACACATATACAACCGATAATACAAAATCCACGACATCTATGCCTATGGCACCAGATGTGTGTCGTGATAACAAACTAAGGTTTTTGCTAGACGTCGAAAGAGTTTCACCCAAGCTCTGGGCACACCAACCACTTGTCGTTGCATGGCCTCCGACAGATCCTCTACCTAAACCATCGAAATCCTATGTGTCAAAAAAAATAGGTTTCCCTGCACATTTTGAAGGATTCTCTTTGCTTCTCCTCCTACCACATCATCTCCCTGGTGCCTCTGACGATGTTGTGGAAGCCTGTCTGGTCATCGTGGACCTACATATACGTCACACAAGTGCCTATTTAGTACTTAAGAATCATCCAAAAATATTTTTGTTTTACTATACAAAAATACAAAAAAAATTAAATATTTTAAAAAATTGACATACCTATGTCGTCGTAGGTGGTCCCTGGTGGCAATGGCATGTCAAGATCCCCTCTAAAGTCAATCCCTGCATAGGGATAGTCATCCAAAGCAATGACCTGTCGCCTCCACTAGTAAAATAAATTATCGTTGTAGGGTGCAAGCACCCTACCTTCCCCCTTCCATATCATTACCTCAGTCCATCATCCCATGGTTGGATCGTGAGGTCCTCTAAGAATTATCTCGAATCTAGGTCCCAAACCTGGAACCCGCTCGAAGAAAAATATACACAAGATAGAGGCAAACCCGAAGTTCCTCTTGTCACCATGTTTGCACTCTGTCAATTGGATCTTCATATTAGCCAATAGTGAGGTGCACCAATAGTACACCGTGGGTCTCAAGAACTATATAGAATATAAAATGAGTAGCCTCGATTCCTAATGCAACAAAGTCGAGCCTATGATCCTATTCAAAACAAGGACAACAATCTTGAGGCTGAGATTGTTTATCGCTCGGATGGGGAGTTGACTCTCGACCTTCTCGGTCCCTGCTATATAGTGAGCATCTATGTACTCTTATATCTTCATTCTACTACCAACTCCCTGAGATTTGAGGTTCCCCACCTCACCACAACATGATAACCCAGTCAAAAAGTATATATCCTCGACTTCAATCCTCAATTGTTTCCCATCAAGGTTGAGGCTCTCACTGTCAGTATCCCAGTAATCTAGGAGAAACTCAAGAAACCTCACCTGGGCCCTCATTCCTTTGAGTGCCAAAAATTTATACAACCTGCATATTTTCAAGGCCATTTGGACCCCTGGATCTCTTTCCACAACAACATCTACCTCCTTATGTTCCCTTTCCCTCCATTCTAGCACTATCCTGTCAGAGAAACTTCAATTTTTTACTTAGAAACCATAGAAAACCTTGTTTGTAGACTTTTACGCGGGCTGCAACATTCATAGTCGCATATAGGTATGAGTACATGTAGCCTTTATTTTACACAGTCATGTATAACCTCGCGTATATGCAACCCGATGAATGGTAGCCTGTGTACAACGAAATAACTAGTTTGCACCTTAATTAACTCAAATTTTGAAACCTAAATTAAAAATGTAATCCATTAGAAAGGAAGAGGAGGGGAAGAGGAATTACCTGGTCCATATGGTATTTGATTTCATCACCCGACACTCCCACAATCACCAGTTGAAGATCAGAGGTAATTTGGTCCAATTTTCATTATTTGGGTAAAAAGTCAAAATGACATAGTAAATTTTGGTTTTGTTACTATTTATACCAGTTTTTACCCACTTTCTATAGTTTTGAATCATTTTTTCGCCTAATGGATTAGTACAGAAGTGGATTGAGTTGGTTTTTGTAATTTTCACCGGGGATTCTTGCGGATTTCAGCATTATGTTGATCGTTCATAACTACGGGAAGGTATTTTCTCTACCCAGCATATAGCATAGGTATCCATTCCACCATGCACACTTGCATTGTCCTATAACTGTCACTTATATTCCTTAGGTACAAACCCACTTGTTTCGACATAGAACCTTTCGTCTGCTATGAGACGTGTCGTTATCAAGTGGTAGAGACTTACCAAACATGGGTACCCTAGTTAGATCATCTAATCCATTTGGTTCCCATGCCGATATTTTTTCTATAGGACTGGGAGTCCCTTATAGCTAATACATGAATTTATGTTGAGCCTGATCATTTCTCATTCATAAACATGCTTCCCTATACCTATAGGACTACCAACCGAGTTTAATTTAAGCTCTTTTTTGACTCGTTTTCAAAAAGAGAAAATATTATCGAGTGAAGTTGTCTCTTTCACACTCGTAAATTGGATTTGAAAGGTCGTCTATCTGGTACAATTTTATTCCTTTTTCACACCAAGTATACTAATATTATGAAAAAGGACATTTTCTAGCGTTAAGTTGTGATTGCATCTCATTCCCTTGCTTGCAGTATTATCCTATAGTCGGTTCTCGCTTTGTGTTATAAATCGTTTTCCTCGGTCATTTTGCATCCTTAACCAAGCAGAGCCTCGTTTATATCCTTTGCAACTTAACACCCTATACCCAGAAGGAAAAATTCCCTCGAGTGTCCATCTCCCACATGCATCTCCTTGCATTGAGCATAGGTATGTTCCACTGATGGAACTAGTTTTTCTTACTTGCAACACTCATTTCCTCCTCTGTATCATAGAATTCATTTGACTATTAAAAAACAAAAAAAATACGGGAGTATTATCTTATATTGGCATCACTTGTGTCGCCTTTGAACAGAGCACAAAGTTATTGAGTCCACTTGTCATCATAATTTTGGGTTTAGCATGGCCTTAGGAAGTTGAGCTCATTACAAAGAGTTTTCTCCACTGACTGGTTACTCTTTCAGCCCCTATGGAGAATTTCATCGATTCCTCCATGTTACAAGGAAAATATCTCTATGGCTAGGGTGAACCACAACAGATAGAAATGACTACAGAAATCAGATCTATCCCAACAATATGCTATATAAACCAATATTCAAGCAAGATAAGAAAGAGGCCTACCTCGTCCATATGTTTGATGATGTCCATCGTTCATCACTTTGACCCAAAGCTATATACCTGTAACAATTTCTCAACAAACACATGAAACAAGCATATGGTGGAAGTATAAAAGGTTAGCACATTAGATAGCATAATCCATCAATATACATAACAAATACGCCCATGGATAATAACTCATATATTTGCAAGATATCAATTGGATGGGAAGAGAGTATTTCTATTAATAAATGATCAGCAGAAGTGAAAATATTACAGACTTCCGTGTCAGCATAGTTCGGAATCGAGAAACTAAGTTCCTTCCAGCTGGGCCTCCACCAAAGGCAAGCTCATATAAGGGAGACAATGAGTTTCTCCATCAATAAGGGAAGATATTGGGGGTTGAACACTGTGTTCAGACTTAAAGGACAAAGGGATGCAGTCTCAATATGAAGTAAATAGTTTCTCCAGAGTAACTTTGCTCTCAAAGTTGAATTCTTCTCTCTTTTCCATAGCTCGGAATTGGTCTCTTTATGGCCTTCAAAATGCAACTGAAGGGTCAATTCGGAACGTTTCTAGTATATGGAAGGCCAAGGATCAGAGATCTCCTGTCATGACATGGAAACTCAACATTTAATTTTCATTTTCTGGCACAAATACCGATGTACGTGGGCTGTAGTGGAGCAACCTGTGTATACGCTTGTTGTATAGTGTGAAAGATGCGTACAAGTGGAAACATTTGTATTTTTGTCTCTATATTTTAATAACAGGGAATATAAGTATGCATAGGGAAATAGAATAAGGCCCTCTCCGCAAGATTTCATAGGGTGAGGCAAATATTTCTCTAACACTCTGGCATCTCATGGTTTCATCATTGAGTCTATATTGTCGGAGTCTTCCATATGTCTCATGCTCTTATTCAAAGGAAGTCTATCAACCTATGTCGGCCATTCCTCAGAAATATTGACTTTGCATGTAGGCGATGCCCTCACTTTGTCTCAAAATCACATGGTGTTGTATTCCTATCATGCACCCTGGTCCTACTTTCATCATTGGTAGGTAACCTTGAACCCAATAGTCGACATTTCATCATTGATCGTTGACTGGGTGGTTTCCCTTATGTTCAACGACAAGACATCTATTCACACATTGGGATTCATGTAGTGTCTTGGAAGCCATTAGCCTTATTGGTGGTTTCTTCTCATTTGTCAGCAATTTTCCTCATTGGCTATTATTCAAAGGGTCTTTTTTGTGTACCTCTTACACTTGGCACATGTGAAAGATGCACAGGGTCATTGGATCATGAACATGTCCTTCGTCTGATTTTCTCCAAATCATGAATCTCCTGCTTTGCACCTCATGATAAATGATGAAATGTGCCTTAATGCTCTCCTTTAAGTGGGTCTCCTTCCATCGACTTCATCTCATCTATTCTGGAAACTAGACCTAGATAGCTATGAGTACCTTCAGGCTTGCATTCATTAGTGGAAGGTTCTCTGGCCATTGATAGCTGGAAATACATCAATGCCTCATGATCAATGGATTCTTCATGTGTTAGACCCTGACTCCTTTATTCACACTTGTAAGAATGTACTTGGTGCCTTGATACCTACTTTCATTATCGGTAGGTTGGCTCGCATTTGTTAATGGTATACCTCAATGACTAGTAATCAAACGATGTCTCATTGTGTTCGACCTCAACTCAGTTATTCACATGATGTTTAATTGCACCTTTTGAGGATTTTGTAGAAGACTTGAAGACATCAGTATGTGGTTGCAACTTTCCCGATTTGTTTCTTCCTTTTCATTGGACCAGTACCTATATGACTTCAGTGATCATGGGAGATCAGATTGTACTCCATTGTATACATATTTCTTTAGATTGATTTTGAGACTGGTTCTATTGGGCCTCATTCGTGACTATGACAGCCTTTGGCATGTAACCACATTTGTATTTTCCTATGCATGGCCACACACAATTTTTTGGTATATTTTCACATGGATCTGCAGTGTAATTCAAATTGGCAGCCATGTATGCAAAGTCAATGCAGATTGTAATGAGAAACTAGTTTTTCCAGATGGTTCTCCATCACTCCACTTCTGGGTTTTTATAATGTATTTTGGCCATCCCAGATACTCCTCTAGCCTCACACATTAGGGGGCATATTTTATAGAAAGATTTTTCTCACCCTATGCAATCTTGCACAGAAGGCCTTTTTCCATTTCCCTATGCAAAATTTTCATCCCTTTTTACAAATCCCAAAGCTAAAAATACATTTTTTCCACATATACGCACCTTGCCTACTGTAGAGCATACGTATATGCAGGTTTCACTGCTACAACCCATGTACATCAGGAAATGTGCCCACAAATGAAAAATGGTGTCGAATTTCCATGTCACGATAGGAGATCAATGATCCTTGGCCTTCCATATATTGGAAACGTTCTAAATTGGCCCTTTAGTTCCACTTGAAGGCTATAAATGGGCCAATTCTGAGCTATGGAAAAGAGGAGAAAGAATTCAACTTTGAGAGCAAAGTTACTTTGGATAAATTATTCACTTCACATTGAGTCTGCATCCCTTTGTCCTTTAAGTATGAACACAGTGTTCAGACCCCAAGCTCTTCCCTTATTGATTGAGAACTTCATTGTCTCTCTTCTATGAGCTTGTCTTGGTGGAGGATTGAAGTGGTGGAGGTCCAACTGGAAGGAACTTAGTTTCTCGGTTCTGAAACATGTCGACACGGAAGTCTGTAACTTGTTCACTTCTGTTGATCATATATTAATAGAAATACTATTTTCTCGTCCAATTGATATCTTGCAAATATTTTAATTATTATTCCATGGTTGTATTTGTTATGAATGTTAATGGATTATGCTATTGAATGTGCTAACATCATATATTATCACCATATGCTTGCTTTTCTTGGTTGTTGGGGACTAGTTGCAGGTATATTGATTTGGGTCAAGTGCTCAATGGTGTACTTCATCAAACGTCTGGACTAGGAAGGAATTTTATATTGTCTTGCTAGCATATTTGTTTATATAGCATACTTGAGAATAGAGTTTATTTCTACAGTCATTTTCGTCTATTGTGGTTTACCCATAGCCATAGAGAGATTTCCCTCATAACAGAATTGGTGACCATATTGGGGATTGAATCTTATTTCTTGGGATTTGGAGTGTTTTTCTCCTTAGATTTCTCTCATTCATATTGAGTTTCTTGTCATATCATTGCTTGCAAACCTCTGTTCACTCTGGTTCTGAGTCTTTCAACCTTCTCCTTTGCCTAGTTGTGTTTTTTACACATATGCATGGTTTTTTGCTTAACAGTCGTGTATATATGCGTGCTTTCCTTCTGCAAGTTGCGTACATATGAATTGTTTCCTTGAACAGTCGCGTACATCAACCTCTTTTTATTATTTACTGGGTTTGGTGGTTGGTGGGTAGGTTTTGATGATTGTTGAGTCTTCTTAGATCTCTATAGTGACTGTTAAGTGTTTGTGGGATGACAGGAAACCTATCTTTGGTTGAATTTTTGGGCGGATCCTTTCTCATCATATTTTCATTTTGATTGTCCTTGTACATTGGGCTGGGTGTTTTTCTCCTTGGTATCCTACTTGAGTTGTCTCATTCTATACACAGTAGAGTCTTTATATATCAAGTTGATGTTCATTCCATGCATTTTCATTTTTCTTAAATTAAAAAGACAAAAATATTAGGCATTTTGCATTGATTGGAATTTTTATATTTTGAGTCTTTGTCATTTAGCTTAGTGCGTGTAAGGAAATATTGCATTTTTATTCAGAATTGAAGAGTTGAAATTGAAAATTGCATTTTTTTAAGAAGCATATCATTCATTGAAAATTTAAGTTAGGAATTTGCATTGTATTCATATTTACTTTACTTGCTGAGTCATAACATCACTACTTTCACCATCGTACCTTTTGAGTAAGCACGACCATTAAAATTAACGCTATAATTTCAAATTGATTAGTAACAATTTTGTTTTCTAGGGTGCACAAACTAGATTAGGATTTAGTGCCTTGGAATAAGATTTTGTGAGTAAAATTCTCCAAGGCTATTAAATCAACATATGTGTCTGACTAAGGGAGAGGAGAAATCCATTGTATAATCGGTAAGATCAGGAGGCTCCGCTTACAACGTAGTTAATCCCGAGGTCGGGCGAGGTTGGTTGAAGGGATATCCCCTGGATACCTTCTTGGTGTTCGTGATATTTTTGGGGATCTATTCGTATCTGGGGATCTTGTTAGTTCCCTTACCTCCGTGAGACGTGATGCTTTCAAGGTTTTGGGATTTGATACCCTTCCCATACGATGGACCTAACTTACAACTGCTCTATTGTGCATCAGTTATACAGTGGTTTCTTATTTCCTTGAATACGATGCCACACAGGTTACTTGCAGGGGTTATTATGTAGGTTCCTTGGGTTAGATAAGGGTCGGACAACACACAACCGTTATGGAGGATTACCTCTCCGGGGGGATCTGACCAACTAATTTTTAATCCCACGAGGGACCTTATAACTGATTATGTTACCTCCGATATTTAGCAGGGAGTCTCAGGCCACTCTTGGGAAATAAATACCTTGTTAAGGGAGGGAGGCCCCTTTCAACCACTTTACCCCGTTTGTGTGCATATTGGTTGTTTGATTATTTTTGGTGTGATATGTGATTACTAGTTAGCCTTAGGATTTATTTTTGTATCTTGAGTCTTAAGTCATCATGGAGTTGGACCAGCTTCCCCGTTGGTCCCGCCACTTGTTATAGTTACCACCGGATTTCAAGTCTTTTCCTTATAAAAGGTGTGGAGTTATTAGATGTGGTACACACACCTCCATTGTTCAGGCTTGTGATTATACAAGGATGAGTACTAAACTAAGTGATAAAAATATTGGGAGCCCTTCGACTCCCACACCTACTATAGTTAATGGAACCCCTCTGACTCCTGCAACCACAATGCTTGTAGTGTCAGAGGCACCTATTATAATTGTTTCCCATCCTATAGTTAATACTCAACATATTAATACGAACCCATTTGGGTCTCTTGGTCACTCACCAGGCTATAATGTCCATTCCATCCCTCTGACCTCTAGTCCTTTTTCCTATGGTATGCCAAATTTTACTTCATAGTTTTCAAACTCCATCCCAACTGCTTTCCCTAATGCTAGCATTGGAATTGGGATCACAACTCCTCCTTATACTCCATTTTTGTTTGGCAGATCTCAGATCCTTCAAACGACTCCTACTATGGGAGGCATTCCTTCTTTTAACCCCATGTCTAATCCTCTTGCTTCTGGGTGGAAAAACCAAACTGGCAGACAAGCTTCTACTCACGTTCTGGCATATACCCTCTCCTCCTTAGGGCAAATTCTGACCAACACGTTTGGCATGATGAATCCACCTCTATCCTATGGATTCACACCCCGAGGAGGTCAGTTTCACACCTTGGGAAACCCCCAACCCAGAGCCACTCCAGCTAGGGGAAATTTTTATAACCCCCATCAAAACATTCCTACTAGAATGATGCGCAACCAACCTATAATGAATTAGCCCAAAGGAGGGTATTACAATCCCGGACAGGGCCATAGTTCTTACCAGAACTCTAGATGGGTTGTAGTTCCCCAAACACAATCTTTCTATGGAGCTTGGGGCTAGATGCCACAACCTCGTCTCCCTTTTCTAGCCACACTTAGTCTGCCAGACTTGTCTAAGTTGATGAATGACCCCATGTATCATGATCCTACATGGCTCCCCATCCCCACCAAGCTTCCTTAGGATATTTCGAGATTCAAAGGTAATAATGGCGAGGATCATGGTGATCATGTTACCACCTTTCACCTATGGTGCTCTTCAAATTCCCTTAACAATGATTCCATTCTGTTAAGATTATTTCAACCCACCCTCATTGGGGTTGTTGCGAAATGGTATATCGAGCTATCTAGGGGGGCATATGGGACCTTTAGTCAGATGGTGCTAATATTCCTTAAACACTTCCAATTGTCGGTTCATTACGATGTTGGCCTAGAACTTATGTTGACTTTATGCTAGGAAACAACCACTCATATCTCAGATCACATCTAAGACTGGAGTAGTTGGAAGAGGTTGATTAAGACCTGCATACCCTCTGACTTTCTTTTAGAGTGGTTCCTTAAGTCTTTGCAGCTTCCTATATTGAAGGATGTTGCTACATCTGAGGTTACATCTGAGGAAGAAGAATTTTTCAAAGCCCAACAGTTAGATCTTATATACGCTCAATTTGGGATGTTATACCACATTATTCATGGTGCACCGAGGTCAACCTATGACCCCAGAAATAAGCCTGGACCTCATGCCGATGGCATTGTAGGTTCCACCAATGTGAAATCCGCAAACTCAGTGACAAGCCATTTGAAAGAGTTGTCTCTAAACTAGCCTACAGGAGCACCAACTTCATTTGTGTCTTCCAATCACACTGAATCGGTAGATGTACATTCTATGCAATCGTCAACCAACCCAAATGGTAACCAACAACCAGGCGGTAATAAGAAGAAAGGACATAATAATAATCGTAAGGGTGGGAAGAATAATAATAAAACCAAGGAAAATGGTAATAATGAGACGACAAATAATAATGTTGGAGAGGGAAAGAAAGAAAGGCATAAGGTGAAATTTCCCTGTAAGCTTTGTACATACGATCATCTTACGCATTTATGCCTGAAACATGTGGAAGCTACGAGGCTCTTATCTCTACCGCCCATCGTGCTAACAAATCCTTTCCAACATAATAATTACATGACCTCGAGCTCCTCAAATGCCAAAAATGTTGTCAATGGGATTCAAAACCCACCGTCACAAGACGGTGACAGTTTGTGTATTAACATGGTCAATTATCAGGTTAATGTAGCCACCCGGTCTCGTGATTACAGCTCCTCACAAAATGTACCTGGTTTAGAATCTTCTCCTCCTCCTTCAGATATGACTTTACAGATCAAAAAACTAGAGACATTACCTCGTATTCCGAAAGGAGTACCCAAGCGCTCTACCCACAATCCAAATGCTAGAGCCACCCAAAATTACTCTATTGTTGAGGACCTGGGTAAAACCCCTTGTGGGATGTCGGCTCTACTACATGTGTGATTTCCTTGATCTGTTGGAAAGATCTCATCTCTCTGACTCTTTCTCAATCGCCAGCCATGTTGACTTCTTTTGACGGTTGTTCCTTCCTCCCTCATGGTATTCTTCCTGCCTTTCTGGTACAGTTAGGTGGGAAGAGGGTAGAGGTGGATGTCGAGGTAGTTGATACGCATCTCGATTATAACTTATTACTAGGATGCAATTGGACTTATTCTATGACTTTCATCGTATCGTCTATCTTCCGTACTCTTTGTTTTCCTCATGATGGGAAGATCGTGATAATCAACCAGTTATCCTTTGCTTATGCTAGCCCCAATGATTTTGTTGGACTATCGATCCCTGTGGTCGACAATTCTCAGTTGGCAACTGAGAATATCGATGTCGAAATGTATTCATCCCTTATGGGTACCTTCAACTTCATGGCACCGATTCACCATGTCCAGTAGTCTCGTTTCGTCAAAGAGGTTCGTTCCTTTCCGCACTTCCTATTTTAACGATACTTGGACCTTACTTTCCTCGACTTCGTCTTGTGAAGGTCAGTCGCATGTTGGAATGGCCATGCCACTATCAGCAACAGAGATTGTGTATCAAGTTTTTCTTGATTCTTATGTCGATCTCGATCCTATTACCTCACCGACGGATGAGGAGGATCCTGTTCTTAAGCCCGTGTGGGCCACTTCATTGTCTTGTTCGCATGAATTCCTAGATGAGACTTTTACCTCAGATGAAACCATCATCGAAGCCATGAATTTTTCTAACAAACTTTGGGATGATATGCATCATCACTCTTATTTTCTCCCAAATCTTGCCATAATCGAATAGGATGACTTTCGATCTAATTTGAGTGAGATAGTCTATCACTTTGTAATTCCACTTGATACGCACGACATTTATGTCGAAGGAAATATGGTGAGTATCTCTCCTACCATCATGATCGATATCTCTTGTACCCATGGCAAGATTGAAAACGTACATATCGGTGCGGATTGCTTTCCAGAAGAAATCATGATCTACACTGAACTCTTCAAGGAATTCTGAGATGTATTTTCTTGGTCATATGAAGAGATGTCAGAAATCGACCCTCGTATTGTTGAGCATGAGATTAGAAATTATCTAGATGATAAGCCTGTTTGAAAACATCTTAGAGTTGTCAATCCCCGGAAGGCCTTTGCTATTAAGGAAGAGGTAGAGAAACTACTTAATGTTGGATTTATCTACCTGGTTCCCTTGATTGAATGGATATTCAATATCGTTCCTGTGAATAAGAAGGGAGGAACCATTCATGTATGCATGGAATTTTGTGACCTGAACAAATCATGTCTTAAAGACAACTTCCCGACACCTTTCATCAATCAGATTCTCGACGAGTGTGATGGAAGAGAAGTGTTTTCTTTCATGGATGGATTTTTAGGGTATATCCAAACTCAAACTAAACCCGAGGATCAACACAAGATGGAATTTATTTGTCCTTGGGGTACTTTCACATACAGGAAGATGTCTTTCGGCCTTAAAAATGCAGGAGAAACCTTCCAATGTGCTATGACCTTCGCATTCCATGATCTTAAGCATATAGTCGAAGCTTATCTTGACGATCTTGTTTCTCACTCTCGTAAGAGAATGGATCACTCTAAACACCTTCAGCTAGTTTTTGAAATATGTCATCATTATAGAATCTGGTTAAACCCTCACAAGTGCATATTTTGTGTTATGTCTGATCATCTTTTGGGATTTCTAGTTTCCAAGACCGGGATCATGGTAGATCCGTTAAAGGTTGAGGTAATAATTTGGTTGCCTCCCCCACGCACTATTCGAAAACTTCAAGATTTACAGGGGAAAGATAACTTTTTACGTCGATTTATAGTAAACTATGCCAATATTACTAATGGTTTCATGTGTCTTTTGAAGAAGGACACCCATTTTATCTGGGATGAGTGAGCCCATGATTCCTTTGATGCTTTGAAGAAATCCTTGGTGTCGATGCCTCTGCTGAAGTCTCCCGACTATAGTAGGGATTACTTGCTTTATGTCATCACGTATGAAGAGACGATTGGTATGGTTTTGGTTCAGGAGGATGATGAGCTCTGCGAGCACGTCATCTACTATCTTAGTCAAAATTTAGTCGGTCCTGAGCTCAATTATTCTCATGTTGAAAAGATAGATTTAGTTGTTGTTCATGCAGTCCAATGTTTACGCCATTATATATTTCTTTGAAAGACTATTTGTTATCACTAAAATTTCGTCCACACATGGCGACAAGAACTCTACATCATCAAAACAACAATGAATTCATTCATGGCACAGAATTAAGTTCACAGCATTCCAGAAGAGTCAAAAACTATACAAAATAACCATAAAGTGAAGGACACTTCACAACAGTAGGGTGCGCACGTATGCGCGGGATAAGAACGTGTTGTGCGCGCTTAATGCGCCCGACGCGCGACTGTCCACATAAAAAGCCGCGCATCTGCTAATACGGCACATTAAATGCTTAAGTCGGCCTCCCAACCGCCGATGGACCTTCCCCCAAGATGATTTGACATCCAGATCAGGGTCGGTTCTACGAAATCGGTGAATTAATGGCTTAAACAAACCCTAAACAGCACCGTGTTTACACCGAAAGCTAGTTACGTGACCGCCTGGAAAATGTTATAAATAGCAGTGAAGGCTCGTTGTTTCAGCAGAGAATTCCATGCAAAGTTACGCTGTCCAGATT
>SNQJ01S0182354.1:0-19143 GCA_010110895.2 Picea sitchensis | reverse complement strand
TGTTTTTCTGCTTTTTATTAACACTCTTGCTGCTATAGCTGTTCTGCCTTGGTGAACCCTGCAAGGCATGCAGAGCGGTCTCTATTTTGCTCACCCGCTGACAGATTGACCGAGAACACTATTGTTATTGTCTATGTCAATCCATTTCAATGCGTCCTTACGAGGCATATCATAGGGGGGAAATATAATAAATAGAATGTCATTATACAAGAATTTGATCTCGATTTCGCTTCTGCGAAATCCAAGAAATCACTAGTATTTGTGGAGTTAATATCCGAATTTCCATGATTAGATGGGGATGTTATCCATGTTGATTCATTTGTAGATGAACAGATTTTCCTTGTCTCGTCGTCTGACCCTTGGTATGGAGACATTGTTCTCTATCTTCAAACTTTGAATTTTACTCAGCATCTCTCGCGAGATGGCCGACAGCGTGTACGATACCAAGATAAGAATTACACTATCGTCGGTGAAACTTTGTATCTCTGAGTAATAGACAATATCCTACGTCATTTTTTAACTCACGAGGAAGCCCAATCAATTCTAAACGATTTCCACAGTGGGGCTTGTGGTGGTCATCTATCCATTGATCCCTTCACCAAGTGGGGGGTGTACTTCATGGATTGCAACCCAACTTTGTTTGTGGGGCATCAACACATTATCATGGTCGTAGAATACTTTAATAATTGGGTCGAGGCCATGTCTACAATTAAATCCGACGGGAATACTTGTTGACTTCTTCGTATTCAATCAAATTATTGCCTGGTTTGATATCCCAAGTGAGATTGTCACTAATCATGGTCGTCACTTTCAGAATGAAATGATGGAAGAGATAGCATCAAAGTTGGGGTTTAAGAATGGTCATTCTTCCCCTTACTACCCCTAGGAAAACGGACAAGTAGAGGCTGTCAACAAGTCTCTCAAGACCGTTTTGTAGGAAATTGTCAACCAGAGTAAATTTGACTGGCACATTATTTTATACCCTGCACTCTAGGCATATGGAACCTCGGTCAAGACTGCCACCAGATTTTCTCCTTTCCAGTTAGTACTCGGTGTGGATTCAATATTACCTATTGAATGTGAAATACCTTCTCTTAAGTTGACATTCGAGCTCCTCCCTGACACCTTGTAAACCTAGAGCGTCTTGACGAGCAATGTCAAGATGCCTCTACGGATATCGAGGTGAACAAAAGACGTGTCAAGGTCTAGTACAATAAGTTTGTCTTTCCTAGGTTGTNATGTTGAAGGTGACTTGGTCCTTTTATATGATCAAGCCAAAGAATCGTTGGGGGAAGGCAAGTTCAAACCCATGTGGCATGATCCCTATATCGTGCGACGTGTCTTAGAAAAAGGAGCCTATGAGTTAGAAGATTATGAAGGGAATATGTTGGCTGAGCCCAAGAATGGGCTCTACTTGAAAATATATTACGCTTGACCCCCAAGCTTGGGCGTAACTCTTTGTATACTAATTTAATTTAGTGTATATATATATTTTCCCTTTAATTTTTGTCTTCATCTTGCTTATCGAGTTTTCCCTTGGTTGGCAGATGTCAACGGAGTCTTCGGTCTACTTAGGATTTGTAGATGGAGCCAGTCATTATACACGGAAATTGGCTTCCACCGCTTAGGTGGTTTACTCACCCAAGGGTCTACTGGTGTCTTCAGGTGGTGTATGCCTAGGGCCATCCATGAATAATGTGGTTGAATATAGCACCGTTATAGAACTTTTGCGTGATGATATTTCACATGGTATTCTCTCTTTAGAGGTTTGTCTGGATTCCCAATTAGTAGTATGTCAGTTGAATGGTACTTAGCATGTGCATGATCCTACTTTACTCCAACGATTCCTATGGGTACTTCTTTTAGAACAACATTTTGATTTTATCACGTATCATCACATACCTAGGAGTTCTATTTATGTATCCAATGTTTATGATATTTTTTCTTTAGATTGGCATTTGTCACATAACTAAAGCAAATAAAACCATCTCATCAATGTACACATTGTAATATAAGTAATGCCAAATATCCCTATTTTATATATATTTCAAAAAACTATGTTGTTTATGGTACAAAATTGAGGCCAACACCCTCAATACACATATAGAGCTGATAATACAAAATCCACGACATCTACGCCTATGGCACCGGATGTGTGCCATGCTAACAAACTACAATGTTTGCGAGATGATGAAAGATTTGCACCCAAGCTCTGGGCACACCAACCACTTGCCATTGCATGGCCTTCGACAGATCCTCTAACTAAACCATCAGAATCCTATGCATCAAACGAGACATGTTTCCCTGCACGTTTTGAAGGATTCTCTCTGCCTCTCCTCCTACCGCCTCATCTCCCCAGTGCCTCCAATGATGTCGTGGAAGCCCGTCCGACCTTCACGAACCTACATCTGTGTCACACAAGTGTCTAGTTAGTACTTAAGAATCATCCAAAAATATTTTAGTTTTACTATAAATAAATACAAAAAAATGACATATTTAAAAACATTGACATAAATATGTCCTCATAGGCGGTCCCTGGTGGCAGTGGAATGTCAGGGTCCCCTCTAAAGTCGATCCATTCATAGGGATAGTCATCTAGAGCAATGACCTGTCGCCTCCACCAATAAAATAAATCATCGTTGTAGGGTGTAGGCACCCTACCTCCCCACTATCGTCTCATTACCTTGATCCAACGTGCCATCGATGGATCGCGAGGTCCTCTAGGAATGATCTCAAATCTAGGTACCAAACCTAGAACCCACTCGAAGAAAAAGCTACACAATATAGAGGCAAACCCGAAGTTCCTCTTGTCACCCTGTTTTCACTCTGTCAACTGGCTCTACATATTAGCCAGTAGTGAGGTGCACCAATCATACACTGTAGGTCTCAAGGACTCTATAAAATAGAACATGAGCGACCTCGATGCCTAATGTAACGAATTCAAGCATGTGATCCTAGTCAAAACA
Organism: Picea sitchensis; assembly: GCA_010110895.2. Lineage (NCBI taxonomy): Eukaryota > Viridiplantae > Streptophyta > Pinopsida > Pinales > Pinaceae > Picea > Picea sitchensis. The sequence continues at coordinate 16,177 of SNQJ01S0182354.1, read as the reverse complement.
AGGATAACAATATTGAGGTTGAGATTGTTTATCACTCGGATGGAGAGTTGACTACCGAAATTCTCGATCCCTGCTATATAGTGAGAGTCTATGTACTCTTCTATCTTCATTCCACTCCCAGATCCCTGAGCTTTGAGGTTCACCACCTTACCCTAGTGTGATAACCCAGTCAAAAAGTATATATCCTCGACTTCAATCCTCAATGGTTTCCCATCGAGGTTGAATATCTCACTGTCAGGATCCCAGTAATCCAAGAGAAACTCAAGCAACCTCACCTGATCCCTCATCCCTTTGAGTGCCCAAAATTTATAGAACCCGCATCTTTTCAAGGTCATTTGGGCCCATGGATATCTTTCCACAACAAGATCTATCTCCTCATGGTCCATTTCCCTCCATTTTAGCACCATCTAGCCAGAGAAACATCAATTTTTGAGTTAGAAACCATATAAAACCTTATTTAAGAATTGTACGTGGACTACAGCATTCACAGTCGCATATAGGGATGAGTACACGCAACCTTTATTTCACATAGTCGCATATAACCTCGCGTATATGTGACCCGATGAATGGTATCCTGCGTACACCGAAATAACTAATTTACGCATTAATTAACTCAAATTTTGAAACCTAATTTAAAAGTGTAATCCACTAGAAAGGAAGAGGAGGGGAAGAGGAATTACCTGGTCCAGGCGATCTTTGATTTTGTCACCCGATGCTCCCACAATCACCAGTTGATGATCGAAGGTAATTTGGTCCAATTTTCACTATTTGGGTAAAAATTCATAATGACATAGTAAATTTTGGTTTTGTTACTATTTATAGCATTTTCTACCTACTTTCTATAGTTTCGAATCGTTTTTTCGCCTAATGGACTAATACACCAGTGGATTGATTTGGTTTTTGTAGTTTTCACCAAGGATTCTTGCAGATTTCAGCGTTATGTTGACCGTTCATAACCACAGGCAGGTATTTTCGCTACCCAACATATAGGATACGTATCCATTCCACCATGCACACTAGCATTGTCCTATAACTATCACTTATATGCCTTAGGTACGGAGCCATTTGTTGCGACACAGAACCTTCCATCTTCTATGGGACGTGTCGTTATCAAGTGGTAGACTTACTAAACATGGGTACCCTAGTTAGATCATCTGCTCCATTTGGTGCCCATGCCAAGAATTTTTCATTAGGACCGGAGTCCCTTATAGCTAATACATGACTTTATGTTGAGACTCATTTCTCATTCATAAACATGCTTCCCTATACCTAGAGGACTCCCAACCGAGTTTAATTTAATCTCTTTTCCGACTCGTTTTCAAAAAGAGAAAAGATTGTCAAGTGAACTTGTATCTTTCACACTCGTAAATTGGATTTGAAAGGACGTCTATCTGGTACAATTTTATCCCTTTTTCACACCAAGTAGACTAAGATTATGAAAAAGGAAATTTTTTGGCGTCAAGTTGTGATTGCATCTGATCATCCCCTCACTTGCAGTATTAAGCCTATATCAAGTTCTCGATTTGCGTTAGAAACAGTTTACCTCAGCAGTTTTGCATCCTCAACCAAGAAGAGACTCATTTATATCCTTTGCAACTTGACACCCTATACCCAGGAGGGAACATTCCCCCAAGTGTCCATCTCCCACATGAATCTCCTTGCATTGAGCATAGGTATGTTCCACTGTTGGAACTAGTTTTGCTTACTTGCGACACTTGTTTCTTCCTCTGTATCATAACATTCATTTGACTATGAAAAAACAAAAAAAAGACGGGCGGGAAGGGAGTATTGTCTTATATTGGAAACAGTTGTGTCACCTTTGAACATAGCACAAAGTTATTGAGTCCACTTGTCATCATAATTTTTGGTTTAGCATGACCTCAGGAAGTTGAGCTCGTTACAGAGAGTTTTCTCCATCGACTGGTTACTCTTCCAATCCCTATGGATAATTTCATTGATGCCTTCTACATCTCATGGTTTCATCATTGAGTCTATGTTTCTGAAGTCTTCCATATGTCTCATGATCTTGTTCAAAGGAAGTCTATCAACCTATGTCGACCATTCCTCAAAACTCTTTACTTTGCATGTCAGCCATACCCTCAGTTTGTCTCAGGACCACATGTTGTTATAGTCCTATCATGCACCCTAGTCCTACTTCCATCATTGATTGCTAACCTTGAACCCAACATTTGACATTTCATCATTAATCGTTGACTGGGTGGTTTCCCTTATGTTCAATGACAAGACATCTATTCACACATTCGGATTTGTGCAGTGTCTTGGATGCCATTAGCCTTATTGGTGGTTTCCTCACCTTTGTCAGCAGTTTTCCTCATTGGTTGTTATTCATAGGGTCTTTTTCATGTACCGCTTTCACTTGGCACATGTAAAAGACGCATAGGTTCGGTGGTTCGTGAACATGTCCTTCATCCGTTTTCCTCCAAATTGTGAAACTCATGCTTTGTACCTTGTGTTGGGAATACATCAATGTCTTTTGATCGATGGATTCTTCAAGTGTTTGACCCTGAATCCTTTATTCACACTTGTAATATTGTACTCGGTGCCTTGATACCTACTTTCATTATCAGTATGTTGTCTCTCATTTGTTAACAATATATCTCAATGACCGGTAATCAAACGATGTCTCATTGTGTTCGACCTCAACTCCTTTATTCACATGATGTAGACTTGCACCATTGGTGGATTGTGTAGAAGACTTGAAGAAATCAGTATGTTGTCGCAGCTTTCCTGAGTTTTTTCTTCCTTTTAATTGGACCAATACCTATCTGACTTCAGTGATCATGAGAGATCAGATTGTACTCCATTGTATATTGATTTCTTCAGATTGATTTTGAGACTGGTTCTATTGGGCCTTGTTTTTTACTATGATATCCTTTGGCATGTAACCACATTTGTATTTTCCTATTCATGGCCATAGAAAGTTTTTTGGTATATTTTCACATGGATCTACAGTGTAATTCAAATTGGCAGCCATGTATGCAAGGTCAGTGCAGATTGTAATGAGCAACTAGTTTTTCCAAATGGTTCCCCATCACTCCACTTCTGGGTTTTTATAATGTATTTCGGCCATCGCAGATACTCCTCTGACCTCACACATTAGGGGGAATCTGTTATAGCAAGATTTTCCTCACCCTATATGTACCTTGCCTAATATACAACATGCATATACACAGGTTGCACCATTAAAAATTGCGTACATCGAGAAATGTTCCTAAAAATGAAAAATGGTGTCGAGTTTCCATGTCACAACAGAAGATCAATGATCCTTGGCCTTCCATATACTGGAAACGCTTCGACTTGGACCTTCAGTTCCACTTGAAGGCTATAAATGGTCCAATTTAGAGCTATGGAAAAGAGGAGAAAGAATTCAACTTTGAGAGAAAAGTTACTCTGGAGAAATTATTCACTTCACATTGAGTCTACATCCCTTTGTCCTTTAATTCTGAACACAGTGTTCATCCCCCAAGATCTTCCCTTATTGATTCATAACTTCATTGTCTCTCTTCTATGAGCTTGCCTTTGGTGGAGGATTGAAGTGGTGGAGGCCCAGCTGGAAGGAACTTAGTTTCTCGGTTCCGAACCGTGTTGAAATAGAAGTCTGTAACTTATTCACTTCTGTTGATCATATATTAATAAAAATATTGTTTTCTCGTCCAATTGATATCTTGCAAATATTTGAATTATTATTCCATGGGCGTATTTGTTATGAATGTTAACGAATTATGTTATTGAATGTGACAACATCATATATTATCACCATATGCTTTCTTTTCTTGGTTGTTGAGGACTAGTTGCAGGTATATTGCTTTGGGTCAAGTGCTCAACGATGGCCTTCATCGAATGTCTGGACGAGGTAGGCCTTTTATCTTGTCTTTCTAGCATATTTTTTTATATAGCATACTTGATAATAGAGTTGATTTCTGCAGTCATTTCTATATGTTGTGGTTTACCCCTAGCCATAGAGAGATTTTCCTCGTTACAGAATTGGCGACCATACTGGGGATTGAATCTTCTTTCTTGGAGTTTGGAGTGTTTTTCTCCTTAGATTTCTCTCATTCATATTGCATTTCTTGTCGTATCATTGCTTGACATCCTCTGTTCACTCTGGGTATGAGTCTTTCAGCCTTCTCCTTTGCGTAGCTGTGTTTTTGACACATATACGTGGTTTTTTGCTTGACTGTCGCATATATATGTGTGTTGTCCTTCTGCAAGTTTCATACATACGCATTGTTTCCTTGAACAATCATGTACATCAACCTCTTTTGCTTATTTGTTGGGTTTGGTAGTTGGTGGGTAGGTTTTGATTATTGTTGAGTATTCTTGGGTCTCTCTAGTGACTGTTAAGTGTCTGTGGGATGACAGGAAACCTATCTTTGGTTGAATTTTTGGGCAGAGCCTTTCTCATCATCTTTTCATTTTGATTGTCCTTGTACATTGGGCTGGGTGTTTTTCTCCTTGGTATCCTACTCGATTTGTCTCTTTCTATACGCAATAGAGTCTTTATATATCAAGTTGATGTTCAGTCCATGCATTTTCATTTTTCTTATATTAAAAATACAAAAATATTAGGCATTTTCCATTGATTGGAATTTTGATATTTTGAGTCTTTGTCATTTAGCTTAGTGCATGTAAGGAAATATTTTATTTTTATTTAGAATTACAGAGTTGAAATTGAAAATTGAATTGTTTTAAGAAGCATATCATTCATTGAAAATTGAAGTCAGGTCTTTGCATTGTATTCATATTTAATTTAATTTCTAAGTCATAACATCACTAGTTTCACCATCGTACCTTTTGAGTAAGCACGACCATTAAAATTAACACTATAATTTAAAATTGATTAGTAACGATTTTATTTTCTAGGGTACACAAACTAGCTTAGGATTTAGTGCCTTGGAATAGGATTTTGTAAGTAAACTTCTCCAAGGCTATTAAATCATCATATGTGTCTGACTAAGGGAGTGGAGAAATCCATTTTATAATCGGTAAGATCAGGAGGCTCTGCTTACACCAAAGTTAATCACGAGGTCACACGAGGTTGGTTGAAGGGATATACCCTCAATACCTTCTTAGCATCAGAGATATTTATGGGGATCTATTCATATCTGGGGATCTTGTTAGTGCCCTTACCTCCATGAGAGGCAGTGTTTTCAGGGTTTTGGGATTTTCTGCGCTTCCCATATGGTGTAATTGACTTACGACTACTCGCCTGTGCATCGGTTATATAGTGGTTTCTTAGTTTCTTGACTTAGGTGCCACATGGGTTACTTGCAGGGGTTATTCTGCAGGTACCCTGGGTCAGATAAGGGTGGAACAACACACAACCCTTATGGAGGATTACCTCTCCAGGGGGATCTGACCGACTGGTTGTTAAGCCCATGAGGTCCCTTATAACTGACTATGTTACCTATGATCTTTAGAAAGGAGTCTCAAGCCCATCTTGGGCGAGACATACCTTCTTTAGGGAGGGAGGACCCTTTCACCCACTTTACCCTATTTTTGTGTGTATTGGTCGTTTGATTATTTTTGGTGTGCTCCTTGATTACTATTTAGCCTTAGGATTTATTTTTGTATCTTGAGTCTTAAGTCATCATGGAGTCAGACCAACTTCTCCATCAGTCCCACCACTTATTACAGTTACCACCAAATTTTGAGTCTTTTCCTTGTTATTAGATGTTGTACACACGCCTCCATTGTTCAGGCTTGTAATTCTACAAGGATGAGTACTAACCTGAGTCATCAGAATATTGGGAGCCCTTTGACTCCCACACCTACTATAGTTAATGGCACCCCTTTGACTCCTGCAACCACAATGGTTGTAGTGTCGGAGGCACCTATCATCATTGTTGTTTGTCCTATAGTAAATACTCAACCTATTGCCATGAACCCATTTGGGTCTCTTGGTCATTCACAAGACTATAATGTTCAGTCCATCCCTATGGCCTCTATTACTTTTTCCTATGGTATGCCGAATTTTACTTCACAGATTTAAAACTCCATCCCAGTTGTTGGCCCTAATGCTAGCATTACACTTGGGGGCACAACTCCTCCTTATACTCCATTTTCATTTGGTGGCTCTCAGATCCCTCAAATGACTCCTACTATGGGAGGCATTCCTTATTTTAACCTCGGGTCTAATCCTCTTGCTTCTGGGTGGAGAAACCAACCTGGAAGACAAGCTTCTTATCAAGTTTCATCCTATACCCTCACCTCCTCGATGTCGATTCCAACCAACACGTTTGGCATGACGAATCAACCTCTATCCTCTGTATTCACACCCAGAGGAGGTTAGTTTCACACCTTGGGAAACCCCCAACCCGGAGCCACTCTGGTTGGAGGAAATTTTTATAACCCCCATCAGAACATTCCTACTGGAATGATTCCCAACCAACCTCTTATGAATCAGCCCAGAGGAGGGTATTACAATCTTGGACAGGGCCATGGTGCTTACCAGAACTCTGGATGGGATGTAGTTCCCCAAACACAATCTTTCCGAGGAGCTTGGGGCCAGATGCCACAACCTCGTCTCCATTTTCTATCTGCACTTAATCTGCCGAACTTATCTAAGCTGGTGAATGACCCCGTGTGTCATGATCCTACATGCCCCCCCGTCCCCACCAAGTTTCCTTCGGATATTCCAAAATTTGAAGGTAAGAATGGAGAGGATCCTGGTGATCATATTACCACCTTTCACCTATGGTGTTCTTCAAATTCCCTTAATGACAATTCCATTCGGTTAAGATTATTTCAACACACCCTAATTGGGGTTACTGTGAAATGGTATATTGAGCTACCTAGGGAGCCATATGGAACCTTTAGTCAGATGGTGCTAGTCTTCCTTAACCACTTCCATTTTTCGATCTGTTACGATGTTGGCCTAGAAATTTTGTCGAATTTATGCAAGGACATAACCACTCATATCTCGGATCACATCCATGAGTGACATAGATAGAAGAGGTCGATTAAGACCTTCATACCCCCAGACTTTATTTTAGAGTGGTTCCTTAAGTCTTTGCAGCCTCCTATCTTGAAGGATGTTTCTACATCCGGGGTTACGTCTGAGGAAGAAGAAATTTTCAAAGCCCAACAGTTAGATCTTATATACGCTTAGTATGGGATGTTATACCACATTCTTCCAGATGCACCGAGGTCAACCTATGACCCTAGACAAAATCCTGGACCTTATGCTAATGGCATTGCAGGTTCTGCCAATGTGAAATTTGAAGACTTGGTGACAAGCCATTTGAAAGAGTTGTCTCTAAACCAGTATGCAGGAGGGCCAACTTCATCTATGTCTTCTAATCCCACTCAGTCAGCGGATGTATATTCTGAGCAATCGTCGAATGGCCCAAATGATAACCAACAACCAGGTGAGAATAAGAATAAAGGACGTAATAATAATCTTAAGTGTGGGAAGAATAATAATAAACCCAAGGACAATGGTAATAATGAGAAGACGAATAATAATGATGGAGAGGAATACGAACTAACTAACGATACAAGGTGGCATCAACTTTGGGAGAAGTACATGTGGCAACAATATTGACTCCAAACTGGAAGGGAGAATGGGTTGGTTTACAATATTCCATGTGAAAGTGACAAAGAAGGTCACAAGCATAATTAGACTAGGAAAGGAAAATTCCTTCATTGGTTTGCAAAACTTGGAGGCCAAGGAAATAGTTCAAAAATCCTAGGTTTATCATTTCAAACTTCTTCTTAAGGTTGGTTTTCACATGGTTTAAACGTTTTGAGTCACTACCAGGAAGGATAAGGTCATCAACATATAGGACAAGGATTATGAGATGGCTTCCTACTTTCTTGGTATAGACATTAGGATCATAATGGAATCTAGATAATCCAGTGTCAATAAGAAAGTTGTCCATTTTGGCATACCAAGCTTGGGGAGCTTGCTTAAGACCATAAAAATATTTCTTAAGGAAACAAACACGGCTAGAGTCATTATGGACATATCTAGGAGGTTGTTCCATGTATATTTCTTCTTGCAAATATCCATGCAAGAAGGTGTATTTAACATCCATCTGATGGACCTCCCATTTATGTGAGGTAGCAAGGGAAAGAACAAGGCAGATGGAATTCATTTTGGTTGCAGAGGAAAAGGTTTCATTATAGTCAATTCCTTAAACTTGGGAAAATCCTTTGGAAACTAACAGAGTTGTATGTCTTTCAACACTTATATCTGATGGATACTTAGTTCTGTAGACCCATTCAGATATGACAAGTTTTCTTCCTTTTGGAAGAGGTACAAGATCCCAAGTATTGTTTTCCATTAAAGAACGATACTATTCATTCATTGTTGTATCCCAATATGGATAACCTAAAGATTCTGAAAATGTCTCTAGATCATGAGTATCTGAAACTTGAACCAAAAGAGAAGAGTCTCATTGGAAATGTGAATGTGTCTGACGTTGATTTGAAGGATTACCGACAAGATCACTAGCTTCTTCTCATGTTGAACGGACCCATCTAGGAAGTGATGGAGTTGGTTTTGGTTCAGGTTCAAAGGACTCAACAAGAGGAAGGTGAGCAGGCGGAGGTGGATTTTCATCCTCACTATCATCATCTGAAGAAGAAACCATAATAGGAACAAAAGAAATAAAAAACACCGAAGATGGCTCACAGGCCGAAGAAGGCACAATCGTCTAGATAACCTCATAGGCCAAGATATTTTCATCAAATTTAACATCTATTTGAATAATAATTTCATTACAATGTGATTGAAGAAGTCTATAACATTTGACATATTTAGAATAACCAACAAATATACACTTCTCACTTTTAGGCTGAAATTCTTTCCTTTTCTCATCAGGAATGTGAGCACATCCTATACTGCCAAATACACAGAAGTGACTTACATCTGGTTTAATTTTAGTCCAATATTATTCTGGTGTTATATTTTTAATATCCTTTGTGGGAGTGCGATGTACTATGTAATTTTCACAGTTGATGGTGTCCTCCCAATGCTTTAGACTTAATCCCTTAGATTGGATCATATAATTAGCCATTTATTTTAATGTGTGGTTCTTTCTCTCAGCAACACCATTTTGTTGTGGTGTATATGAAATAGTGTGTTGCATTTGGATTCTGTGTGTAGTGCAGTAACTTATAAAATTATTGTTCACATGTTCTCCTCCGTTATATGTTCTTGACCTTTGAATTTGATGTCCAAATTGTTTTTCTAAAAGGGCCTAGTAGGCCAAAAACTTCACTCTTAAGTTCTAAGAAGTAAACCCAAGTACATTTCAAAAAGTCATCAATGAAATTTAAGAAATAATTGCACCCAAAGAAGGATAAGAAAGTGGACCACACAAGTCACTGTGAAAAAGATGCAAAGGGCTCGAGGCATGCCAAGAGGCACATTTGTCAAAAATATCCAGATGATGTTTTTGGAGAACACAACTGGCATAAACACTATCTCTGCATGAAGCAAGAGGAAGACCAGTCACCATATGTTTCTTAGTGTTTTTCTTTAGTATGCATTAGTATGCATTTGTATTTAGAAAATCTGAAGGTCACGATATGTTCCCAACATAGATTGATCCGACGTTTCATATTCTCCTCGGCATTAATGACCATTGATCTATGGCTTAACACCCAATTGGTCCATGATCTCTATTTAAAGAGCATGGATAGTCTTTTTCCAATGATCGATTATGAGAAACTCTCTTGTAAAATATCTTTGTAATCTTTTTCTTTTGCATTAAAAAACTGCTCCAGGTGGCCGCGTTGGATAGGGTCGTGGATGTTTCTCCATAGGGATTTTACCATGTCAAAAAATCAGTGTGTTGATCTTTGATCTGGTTGTGTGAGTGTCTATTGAAGGTGTTCTTACTCTGTTGGAATACTTGTGTTGTCAAACATGGTATCAGAGATTGTTTAAAGACCCACTCCTGTTGTAGATCGAGATCATGAAGCCAAGTTGCCTCATCTTCATTTTCTACCATTTCCATACATTTATGGACCTAGAGGACTACTCCATTGCATCTGGAGCACTCGTTTCAGTCATGAATGCTTTTCATTTCACTCGAAAAGGTTTCAATTTTCCCAATATATCACCATTTCAACTAGATCTGGAGGTATAAACCCTGAATATGTCATTTTTAAATTTTTGCAGAGTATTATTTTAGTTTTATATTGTTTGTTTCCAGTTTGCTACTCTTTTAGATCTATGTATTCTCTTTTCCCTGCACCTTGTGTGATCTCGGAAAATTAGAAACAGATAGGAGAAGGTGTGTTTTACAGGTAAGCTAATCGAGATCTAACCCTTGTTGTCATCGAGAAGAAAAATGTTTTTCTTGTGTGAAAAGAGATTTTTATGAGCACGCTCTCCAAGGCCGTCAACAACAACAACAACCCTCTTGCTAAACAATACAATATGTTTTTCTAGCCCACTTGGTTAAAGTTGTCTTATTAAGTAAGAGGTCTTGAGTTCAAGACTCTCTTTTTGTTACTCTTTTTGAAAAAGTTCATGCTCCATTGTAAAGTGTATTTCACTTCAAGTATAAAAGTGAATCACTATAAGTAACTTTAATATTTTATTTTAGAGCTATTTGTTTTGCATGCAACTTTCTTTTATAAAGTAACTTCATTGTAAAAGTGATTCTCACTTCTTATTATAAAAGTGGGTCATTTCATAAAGCAACTTACACCACCACATGGTCCTTTGGTTATCGTTTATGCCTTTTTTTTAAAAGAGCATAACTTTCACATCCAAAGTTTGTTTTCAGTGTCGTTTTTTTTAAAACCGCCTAATTTTTCAAGATATTTTCATCCAGAACATTAGTTTCAGTTTTAAATTTCATATTATATAATTATTTAATATGACTTCTTCCAGTAATATTTTTCTTACCAACACCAACTACTTCCAATGGAAATCTCATATGGAGGATTTATTAAGAAGTAAAGGCTTGTGCCAGATTACCTTGGGAAAGGAAAAAGAACCCATTGTTGTTGATAAGAAAGTAAAATGGGCTAATAGGAGTGACAAAGCATGTGGAATGATCAGAATGTCCATCTCTCCCAGTTTAAGGTTCCGCCTTAAATAAATTGATGACCCCGATGAAGCTTGGGAAAAGCTTGAATCTGTGTTTGGTAAACACAATATTATTAGAGCACATCAGTTAGAAAATCAAATTCTTACTTTAAGTCCAAATGATTTTTATTGCATTTAATACTATCTATCTAAGTTTAAAACACTCAGAATTTTATGTGAAGAATGTGAGATAAAGATTGAGGAAGAGCATTGCATCTATATTATTCTTTCTAATCTAGGTAGTGCATATTTTGTGTTTGTTTCTACCTTTTATGCCATGAGAGAGGCTCTAGGGAAAGCTTATAAAAAACCCACTCTTGAGTCCTTTTGTGATGCTTTCATTAGAGAGAAATATAAGCTTGTGCAACTTGGAGTGATCGACACTACAGGTACCTCCAACAAAGACTTAGCTTCCCAACAAACAGATAAACACAAGAATCCCAAGAAGAAACATCCTCACCACAACAACAAGCAACATAAGGGTCCCAAACCCACTTAGACAAATTCAGCTCCTAATGGTGACAAATGAGCAAAATCTAAAAATAAGAAGACTGACAGACATTGCAACTTTTGTGATAAAGATGGTCATGATGAGTCCAAATGTTTCAAGAATATGGCAGCTTTATAAGCAACGATGAAGCAGCACAACGTCAATATTGATTATACTTATTTTTCTTCTTCACATGGACATGCACTTTCTAAAGAATTCATAAATGAACTAAGGAAGAAATAAATGACACTTAACTAAGGAAGAGTAAACCTTGGATATTTTGAGACTTCATTTCCATATGAAAGTCACTCTTCTACCATTTTTTTGCAAGGAAAAGGTCCTACTATTAGTGTTTCATGGAAACCTGCACAGGAGATCTAGCTAAAGCATGCACAAACAAATCTTATCAAGAAAAGGAAGAGATATACACAATGAAGAATGAGCATCAATGCATATTATTCTCTTATCAATGAGTGAGTGATCTTCACTCATATAGGCAATGAAATCCTATAATTAGGAATGCATGCATAATAGTGATGGTCTAAGATTAGAAAGTCTAAAATAGAACTAGTCATTTAACTCCCAATGAACTAGTGTTAAAGTCTAAAATAGAACTAGTCAGTTAACTCCCACTGAACTAGTGTTACTCCCACTGAACTAGTGTGCCGAAAATAGAAATGTCTCCAACACCCTCCCTGAACATCACTATGAAGTAAAAAATGAGTCTCGTCTACTAGGCCATTTTAGGTACTCATGTACAATGCAACTAATTAACACTGAATAAAAAGGAGGAAAGAGGGAAACCATGTGGGAACAAAACCCCCCCTCAAAAGATAATCTATCAAAAGAAGAAAATGACAGCTGCTAGGCAATTGTGCTCTTCACTGCAAGATGATCCCACAAAGTCTGAAACTTGTGTTCACTAAAAGTATTCGTGAAGATGTAGAAATATTTATGGATCTGATGAAGTCCTTTGGCAACTTGTCGAGCCTTGTACCTCTTGATCCTATGGACCCACATGCACCTGAAAATATTCCTTTCTGGTGGAAGTGAAACTAAATTCCAAGTCTGGTTCTATACGAGTGAGTCATACTCCTTTTGCATGGTTGCTTGCCATAATGGATTTCCCACAACCCTATTGTAGGTCTGTGGATCAGTAGATTGAACAATATAGCAATGCATGGGCATCGTAGGTTCTGAAGCTGGAAATACATGAGAATGATCCTCATGATGAGATCGAGTCCTCCTCGAATACAATGGATTCCCTTCAAGGTTTCCTATTTCCTAAAGTGTGGTCTATGCCTTCTTGGGCATCTGCTGAAGCTTCAGCATTGGCTTCTTATCTGGCTGTATTACCTTCTTATTTCCATGTACAGAATCTGAGTGTATGGAATCATCTCTGATGTCTGAAACTGATGGAAGAACAAGAGTATATGCATGTTGCACTGGAGGTGCATGCAAAGTACTCTCCTTATGTGTAAGTATAATAGAGGAGTCATCATTAGAAAACTTAGTGAATTTATACAACCTTGATTTGTGATCCACCTCACCAATTGCAATGATGAAATTGTCATGCATGTCAATTACTGAAACTGGATTTGATGTAAATTCAACCTTTTAAACTTTCTGAGCGATCTGATAAACTGAGAGAAGATTCATAGAAAGATTTGGAACATGTAAAACATTCTCAAAATTGTCATTGTGGAGTTTCACTTTCCATTCTCATGCTACTACTACTGGAGTATCATCCCCCATGAGAATAGGGGGTATTGATCATGGACTCAAGGAAGAGAAAACTTCCTCATTCATTTCCATATGATGGGATGCGCTAGAATCTATAATCCATGAATCAGATGAGGAATTAATTGCAACCAAAGAACGATGATTACCTTTCTTAGGAGCATGATCTTCTTCCTTTGACTTCTTGACTCCCTCTGGAATGAAGTTTCCAAGGTTGTTCTGCTGAAGTGTATGTGCCATAAGATCGATCTGTTTCTTCATGCATGTGGATTCTTCATGATTCGGTTTATTGCAGTAAGTGCACTGCTTTCCCTTCTTCTTCTTCTTCTTCTTCTTGGAATCTGAAGAGTCTTTGGAACTTGAAGAATCATTAAAGGGTTTGGAATATCCCTCCTTCTCATTCTATTTGGATGACCATTTTCCATCATGCAAGGTGAGTGCATGTGCTTTGGGATCTTTCATGAGGCCCATCTGTATGATTTTTATCTACTTTTGTGTAAGAGACTCAATGAACTGAGTCAGCATAGGCATTTTCCCATTTGTTCCAAAAAGATATCTGCCAGAATGGAAATTGGAGACATATACAGCGTATTCTGGTCCTAGCTTTGCCAAGATTGTTAGAATAAGTTGTTTCTCTTATGTAGACTTATCAATACCACATTCACCCAAGCTCAATAGAAAAGATTTAAATTTAGTAAAACAATCTTGTATATTATCAAAACTTTTAGGGTCTAAGGTATTCAACTCTACCTCAAGCATATGACCTTGCATCTCATCCTGCTTTCCAAAGAGTCCTTCCAAGATGGTCCAGATCTCGTTTGGAGTCTTGCATGTGGCAACATGAAACCATATATCAATGGAGATTAACTCAAGAAGTAGTCATGTGGCCTCATCCTTACGGTTCACCCATCTCATATTCTCAATCATTGATGTAGGTTTTGTTTCTGTCGCCATCGTCAAATTATACAGTCATTTCCTTCTGAGTTGGAATTCTGCCTTGGGCTTCCAATCAAAATAATTGTATGGTGTGAAGATTACCACCAAGTTTGATTGTATAATAGTTGTCCTATCCATCTCTCCCACTGTTTCTAAGAACCCCTAAAAAATTACTCTCAATCTGCAAGTGAAAAATTAAGAAATCATGGCAGAAAGGGCACTTTAAGTGAAAATTCGTATCAGTTTCAGGAGATGATATTGTGACTTACTTTCTGATAAAACAGTGAGGATTCTTGAAACACGGTTCAAAACCCACTTCCAAAATGGATCGATTTACATTCTACATGATCTGTTTCCTTAAAAACTTAATATTTTTGGGAGCAATCACTGTAGAAAGGTACGGCCACGGATTCGTATCAGTTTCAGGAGGCTATCTTGCGGCTTACTTTCTGAGCAAACGGTAAATAATGTCACCAAACGCTTGAAAACCCACTTCCAAAATGGGTCAATTTACTCTTTGCGCAAGCCATTTCCTCAAAAATGTAATATTTTGGGAGGAATAATTGTTGAAAGGTACGACCATGGATTTAGCTCGTCGAAACTATGATTTTCCTTATTCTTTGGCTTGTCTGGCTTGCTCCAAGCAACATAGCTCTGATACCATGTCAGTGTTTCATGGAAACCTGCACAGAAGATCCAGCTAAAGCATGCACAAACAAATTTTATCAAGAAAAGGAAGAGAGATACACAATGAAGAATGAGAATCAATGTGTATTATTATCTTATCAATGAGTGAGTGATCTTCACTCATATAGGCAATGACATCCTATAATTAGGAATGCATGCATAATAGTGATGGTCTAATATTAGAAAGTCTAAAATAGAACTAGTCAGTTAACTCACAATGAACTAATGTTAAAGTCTAAAATAGAACTACTCAGTTAACTCCCACTGAACTAGTGTGTCAAAAATAGAAATTTCTCCAACACCTACACCATCCTTTGATTTGTGTTTGTTGATGATATACCCAAGCTTCAGTCTATCACTTCAAATGATTCTTGTTCTATTAATTTGTAAGAAAAAAATCTTGCACCTTTTATTGAGCAAGAACCACATCTCACACCTTTTATTCAACATGAACAAAATTATTCACCATCAAAATCTTCATAATATCGACACCCTAATCATTATGATCAATTAAACTTAGCTAAGTCTAAAAATTCCTCTTGGTATGGTAGAAACTCTTCTTACAAATATTTAGAGAAGATGTATATAAGGAAAAATCTTGGATCAATGTCACGGGTATATCACAAAAATAAAATATCTAAGCTACAAAGAACTAACAAAGCATGTACTCATATGGTCATAAGCCAAACATTCACATAAACATAAAGAAAGGTATGATGGATAGATGGGTATAATAAATATAAATATAAATTAAGGTCATTGCAAGAGATTTGTTGACATAGGTTTTTTACCCTTATTATCCACATAGGCTTGTCGATTAAAGAGACCAATTAACCCTCCCACCACTAAAATGAAAACCCCTTTAGTTATGGCTTAGCTTTTGTATGCAAGGTCAGATTTTATTTTATGCCTTAATATTTATCTAATTTAATATAATTTAATATAAAACAATGTATACAAAACAAAAAAACAAAAAAAAATAAAAATGGGTTGAATGAAAGAATGAAACGAAACATTCCAAAATTCAAGATGAAACTGATTAAATCTAATTAAAGAATCAAAATAATGAGATTTGAAATTGCAACTGATAATAGAGTGAATAGTCCAGCACTTTTATAAAAATTATACCCAATCCAAACCACCTCAACTCCCACTAGAGTGAGACGGTTAGTTTTCCAATGTCAGTTTCCTCTCACGAAAACAATTGGTAACCAAGATAAAAGGAAACACAATTAAACATATATCAATATGGA
>SNQJ01S0182352.1:0-19143 GCA_010110895.2 Picea sitchensis | reverse complement strand
TTATTATTTTATCCTATATTTAATGTCCTATCCCTTCCCAAATACGTAAGCTTTAATTTAACAATATAATTTATTAACCCCCTTTAATTCTTTACTTAATTAATTAATGAGTCAATTAATAATTAATTAATCCTTGACAATCAAGAACAAGTAATTAATAATAATTAATTAGTTAATGTTATTTAAGAAATAATTATTGTTTAGCTAACTTTTAGGACAGTTAGATTATTAAATTAATTATAATTAATAATACTATACATCTATTTAAGCAGGGTTGTTACAAAAGGATAATATCAAAAGCACAAATTTACACTTCATAAACCTGGATCATAACATCTTTAACTCTAAGTTAACTCTGTTTCCTTCAAAATCCATTTCGTGCTAACGTGGAACTGACTGCATGACTTCACAAGATGCAACTGAAGTTGTTGACAGGGTCGCTTGCTTAGGAACAAGCTCACTTGGAGGATGGCCTTGAACTCTTCTTTGAAGGGAGATAATTTGAGAGGAATGTTGGTTGATTTCTCATAATACTATGGCCAATTGTTCATTTTTCCTAGCCTCTTGTTCCGACAATTGATAATATAGTTGAGCATTGGTAGCACTCATGGTCTCCAATTCATATTGAAGTTATTGTACTTGTGCCTGTAATCATTCCATTTTACACTCATGGAATTCACATGAGTTGTGACTGCGACACCACATATCTAATACTGTGCTCGTGATATCAACACTAATCCAATTGGGAAACTTCTTATTGCCGCTTGCGGAGCTTGATCTATCCCAAGTGTTCTTGAATTCCCAAATAATGTTTGTGCCATGGTTACTTATTGCATGATATTTCCATACGGTCTAGGCCGAGAGGCCCTGAAGAGGAAAGGACATCTCAATGCTCATCATTAATGGGATGCTAAGTGATATCATTGCAAAAAATGGTTGCCTGGTTGTCTGCATGCCCATTTTGTCGCCTATAAATATGGAAGTAATCTATTTATTTGAATTGTGCTCTGCATTCATGATTCTTTGATAGATCCTTCTAAGAGTGGGTGAACATTTTTGCTCATCCGCTGGAGACCTTTAATGATTAAATTGGAGTCTTTGATGATGAGAACTCTAGCTTAGTTGTTTACTGGAGTTAATTGAATTCCGATATAAACTGCAAGAGTTTCAGCTTGATTATTTGTGGTATTTCCCAATCACCATGAGTACTCCATAATTTGTTGTCCTTCGGAGTCAAAGAGGACTCCCCGCAACTATCACCCCTGGGTTTCTTTTTAAAGCCCCATGAAAAAATAAGGTGAGTGTTGCTTGTTGTTGTTGACATAGCGTGAATTCCTAGTCTGAGAGCTTGAGTTTCCAAGGAAGTGAAGAAGGCAAGGAGGTGGGCGAGGTAGAGTTCTAAAAGAATCATGCACTAAGAATATTAGTGACCCATAATTGATCTTCTTCATCAAGATTTGAAAGCGAGTCTATCTGTATTATTTTAACACAAAAGGTTTATGATAGTAAATTGCAAGCCAATGAGAGGCTTTGAATGGTGGTTGGAGTTGATTTTGGAAAATTGTCTTGTTCCATGTTAACCATATTTCCCAACATATATATTTAGGTAATGATTTCCATAAGTTCACAAAAAGTGGCTTTTGACTGAAGCTATCGACATATCTTTGTTTCTAGGGGACGAAGATATCGTTCCAATTCATCGGAGGCATGAATTGAGGGAGAAGTGAGGAGAGAGCCTAACTACATACTTGATTTGAAAAATCAGATTCAAAGAATAAGTGTTGGGGTGATTATGTTGTTGATTTACATAGGATACACCGAGAGGAACCAACAATTCCTCTTTTCTACAAATTTTTTGTTGTGAGAAGATTCCCATGAACCATTAACGAGAAAAAAAATGTTTACTTTAGGAAGACATGGCCCTTGCCAGATAAGTGGTCAGATCATAGAACAAGGAGGTCCTGATATTTCCTCTATCAAGTGTTGATGGCATTTCTTTACAAAATATGTTACAACTCCCCAACTACGAGTGTCTTTTGATTGAGAATCTACAGAGGCACGGCCTGTGAGCAAGTTAAATAATGTTTTAACAAGGGGAGTAAGATGTTCTGGAAGACAAAGATGCCTCCATCCTAATCATTTCCCATTATTTGACCAAAGAAATATGCCTGCAAGCTTTGTGAGGACAACATTGATGCACCTGTCTCTGAGAGGCACTAATCTTCAATTTGTCCCAGAGGCACCTTGCCCATTATGTTGTCATTCTAAATATGAATAGTATCGTCATTTCCTGGGGCCCGAGATAACTTTGACTGGATTAAAGGAGTTGTGACTTTGAGAAGCTTCCAAATTGGTGATCCTTTTGAGCCAGGAAGAGGAGCATCAAGGCATCAAAATCTGGGAGAGTTGAGATATTTTGTATTCCCAAATATTTAAAGTAGGACCAATTGATTTCCATTGGGAATCAAAAAATTCTAGAGATTGTGTCTTGAAGGTTTCTTGATATGTTCCATCCATATATTTTTCTATTGCTACTATTAATTTTTCCTCTCAATGTTGTCAGGAAGTCATCCAATATTTTCTTAAATCTTTGTGCTATGATTGTTGAAGCCACGCCTAAGAGAAGGGTGTCATCCGTGAATTAGGAGAGGGGGGAAATTTGGCAAAGGCGAAGGCCTCTGCTAGATTTAACAAATTGGGCGGGTCTTCCATTTATCATAGGGGTTATCCAAGGGGAGCCTATGCAAGCTAAAATCCATTCTATAAAATCTTCTGAAAATCCAAACTTCTCAAGAACTAAGAAGAGGAAAGAATGCTTAACTCGATCAAAGGCATTTGCCATGTCTAGCTCTATCACCATACCTTTGTCTCTGTTGGTCTTGTTGGAATGTATAGCTTCTTGAACCAAATAAGCTTGGGGAGCAGTGACTTTCAGCGGTCGGCAATAATATTTGTCAAGATTTTGTATGTTGCATTGCATAAAGATAAAGGTCGAAATTTGGACAAATTTGATGGGTTGGATTCTTCGGGTATAAGGGCCAGAAATGTCGAGTTGGTTGCACCACCTACTTTATTTTTCTTTAGAGTATAATTGAGCATTTTTTTTAAATAATATTTTATTGTGCTCCAAAAAAAATTGAAGAATCTGGTAGAGAATTTGTCAGGCCTTGAGGCTTTATCATGCTCAAGTCCCCAAAGGACCTAAGATATTTCTTCTTCACTAACTTATTTTACAAGGGAGTCATTTTCTTGGTTGGATATTCTCTGCGGTATATGTTCTATTATTACTTGCTCATTGAACTCATCACCCTCTACATTATCTTGGGTATATAAGTGCTCAAAGTATTGGGTCGTCACCTCTTTGATTTGTTCAAAACTGTCTAAAACTTGCCCTATCTTTGTTTGAATTTGTGAGATAGTATTTTTTTTACGCATCTGTTGCGCTTTTTTATGGAAGAAGGAGGTGTTAGAGTCTTATGCTTACAGCCAAAGACTACATGATTTCAATCTCCATTGTTCCTCTTATTTGCAAAGATTCGAATGAAGGTTTTTATGAGCTTCTCTTTC
This sequence comes from Picea sitchensis, assembly GCA_010110895.2. Taxonomy (NCBI): domain Eukaryota; kingdom Viridiplantae; phylum Streptophyta; class Pinopsida; order Pinales; family Pinaceae; genus Picea; species Picea sitchensis. The sequence goes on along the minus strand of SNQJ01S0182352.1, from coordinate 15,576 downwards.
CTTTTTAAGAACTAAGTCTGTCACTTCCTTAGTTTCCAATCCAGTTTGTATTGCTTCTAGATCTGAGACGCATGCAACACTTTCCAGTGTGGGGGTAACGTTTGAGGGTTTTTCCCATTCCTTCAAAGTCAATTTCACCAATTGTAGTTTACTTTCCCAAACGAAATTTAGAGAGCCCCGAACAAGGGATGACCAGGTCTTTTTTACAAGTGAGATAACATAATCAGATTCCAATCAAAGGGGATTGAAGCCGAAGGGAATGGGGCCAAAATTTGAGGAGGCAACAGGGATAAGATGATGGGTCTACAATCTAAGAGGGCGAAAGGGAGAATATTGGAAGAGATGGAGAAACGGAGAAGCATAAAGTCACTATGAATAAGGGAATGGTCTAGGCGAGCAACAATATGACCTAATCCTACCTCTTATTGCTCCAAGTGTATTTCCCCTTGGTAGGTTTAATATCGTGTAAATCCCAATTAGAGATTAAATCCTCTAATTTTTCTCTCCTGGGGTCACGAACACAACTTTCCCCTATGTTCTCTGAGTGCAAATGAGTGTTCAGATTCCCCACTACAATAATAGAGCTCAGATCTAAAGTTTCCTTGGCAGCAGACAGGGAGTGCCAACATTCTATTTTTTTTTAGTATCTATTTGGCATATATATATATATATAGATAGATATATATATATATATATATATATAGATAGATAGATAGATAGATAGATAGATAGATAGATAGATAAGACAAAAAAAACTCTAGAGATGTTTCTTTATACTTGAGTACATTGAGGATCGAGTGGCTAGCGCTAAAAGATACCTCTAGTTCCCATTGGAATGGATCCCATGGAGTCATAATTCCTCCTAATGCTCCAATTGAACTTTTGGTTATTTCTCCATTATGCATTGCTTTTTTCGCACTTAGGATTGTTGTTGATTCCTCCATTTTTGTATCATGGAGGAGAATTACAAAAGGCTTCTCAAGATTGATGAGATCTATTTAGGCTTCGATCTTAGAGGTGTTAATGAAGCCTCTGTAATTCCAAGAGATAAATTTCACTCTCTAGGATTTGTAGAAGCCCACCCACTAGTGGTAGGCATATCTAGACCCTTATTGCCTCCTTTTCGACCCATGTTTCTCAAAGAAATTTAAATGGAGTGTTTCTTTCCCAAGGCATTTTCTTTATTTGTTGTTTCTTCTCTTGCATCTTTGTTTATCCTCCTTCCTAATTTCCTTGTTTTTTTCTTATGGAATTTCTCCTTCCTCGATTCCCTACTAGAAAAATCCTTTGGGGGAGCCCTTTCAGCTGGAACTGACTGCTCTACTTTCTGAACTTCTTCTTGATTGGCTTCTTGAAAATTTGCGTCATCTCGCGAGTCTCCGTCTTCATTTTCTAGGCCTTGAGAGGTCTCTTCCCAAGGAAGACCGCTCCCTGGGATGGGGTTTGGATCTGAGGCCATCTCGTCCTCTTTACCCATTGATGATTCTCCTAGAATGGCATATTGATTTTCTGACGTGATTTGAGGCTCAACACGGGTTGTATATTCTTTCTGTCTTCTTCTGCTTTTTTAATTTTCTTATGTTGTCTTTCTCTGCATCGCATTAGGGTTTTTGTATTTTCCTTTTTCCTGACTTGTTTCCATCCTGCCTTTTGTTCCTCTTCCACGACTTCTTGTTCCTTCTTTCCTTGAGGACAATCCCGGGCAAAATGCCCATATTCATGACAAATCTTGCATTTAAAGGGGAGTTGTTCATATTCCAACTTTTGAAGGTGTGTCCATTCATCCAGGGAGAGTTTGATAGCTTCTGGGAGGCCCTTTTCTAGATCCACTTTAACACAGATTCTTGCACAGGAAAACATTGAGGGTTTCGGTTCAGCTCTATCAATATATTTCCCCATAAAATCCCTAATACTCTTCAGGATGTCATCTCCCCAATAGTGAAAAGGAAAATGGGGAGATGAACTCAAACAAGAACGACCATTGGGATATCACCTTTCAGATCGTAATCTGGCATCCATCGATTCAAATATAAACCCCTTGAGCCAAAAAAATACATCCCACTACAAAATATGAGATCGTTATCTTCCTTATGCTTGAAATAAAGGATGTAGAAACCTTTACCACAAAAAAGTTACTCAATTTGCCTTGAATCAAGGCTTGTTAGTTCCGCACAAAACAAAGATCCATTTATCGAGGAGAGGGCCAAAGGCATGTGAACTATCTGATGAGACCTTTTGTCTCATATGCTATATCCTTTCTGTGAGATGCAACCCGAGGTATTGCGACCTTTCGAATCTGGTCTAGTTTTTTCACAAATCGGGTGGGTGAGACAAGATGAGGGGTTCCCCAGTGAACCCATGAGCTGCTTTAACGCTTTGATGTCTGCATTGAACTCCGAAGGGGGGTCGAGGTCCCCCCCATCCATGATACAGAGCCAATCACCAGAAAGAGAGTGGGTGGCAATCTAGGGTTTCCTCAAACAAATCACAGAGTCACATAGCTACTCTAAACTTTTTAAAAATCCTCAAGATTTTTTTTTCCAATATGGGTATGATTGTTAATACTAACAAGACTAAGGTCATGATAATTAAATCCAATATGATCACTTATGATACCTTCGTATATCACAACAACAACTTGGAGGAAGTGACCTCATACAAATATCTTGGAATCGATATTCACCACAAGCTCAACGAAAATTATAACATTGAGAAAAGCATAATTGGAGGATGGAAAGCTTATTATGGGCTTGACAACAATTGTAAATCAGTTGATATTTGGATACGGGATAAGAAAAATCTCCTCTTTGAGACTCTTGTTACGCCTATTATTCTATGTGGATGTGAAGTTTGGGGATGCAGTATCTCTCAAGAATATTGGAGAAAGATAGAGAAAATCCAAAAGAATTTTATAACCTATAATCTCAAAATTAAAGGAAATACGCCCTATCATATCCTCCTCTTAGAGGCAAGCCTTTCCCCCATTGAGAGCATGACTATGACTAGATACTTAATGTATAAGAACAAGTTAAACAACGTGGAAGACAAGAGGCTTCCTAAAATTGCTTCAAACTCCAGCCGTAGCCACCTTTGACTCAAGCAGGGATGGCATAAAGATGCCCAATCTTGGCTAAGCCATTGGGGAAACATGGAAGAGACCATTTTGCATAATAAGGATGTTATTAAAAATATTATTAAATCAAAATTTAAAGAGAAAATGTGGTGTGATAAAGAGTTAGAGGAAAAAAGAAAATTAAGGTATTATAAGGAGGTAATCAACCCTAATCTAGAAGATCAAAATTATCTCTCTATTTTGACAAGTGTAAAGAAAAAGATAAGCATTGCTAAGATAAGAACAAATTCTCATGAGCTCCATAGTGAAACTGGACATTGGTCATATCCTAAAACATCATGGATGAAAGAATGTGTCACCTTCGTGACACTAAGAAGGTGGAAGATTAAATGCACTTTCTCTTAGATTGTGTGGCCTATACCCAGATTAGATCTCAATTTCAAAATATTTGTCACCCTACCAACCTTCCTAACCTTTTAACTCAACAAAACTATGGTGATCTTGGAAAGCTTCTCTTAATGCTTTTTGAGCATATAAACAAAATTCTAAAGAAACACAAGTAATCACTTACCCTCTTAAGATCTAATAAACCAATTCAATCTCAATGGACGTTAATCATTAGCGATTTAAATTTTATTGATAATTTTATGATTGATAAAAATAATATAATAAACAAAATATAATTAAAAATATCTAATCAATTTTTCTTTACTTATAAAAAATATTATTAATTTCGAAATAATAAACATGAACATAATCCATTCATAATTTTCTAGTTAATAAAAAATATATAATAAACAAAATATAATTAAAAATATCTAACCTATTTTCCTTTGCTTATAAAAAATATTATTAGTTTTAAAATAATAAACACCATCATATTCAATAAATATAATTCATTATATTGTTTTAAAAAGATTGAAAATCAACATCATTCTTTTAACATAGTTGTACTTAATATTATAATTTTTTTCAAATATTTCTAACTAATAAAAAATATATATAATAAACAAAAGATAATTAAAAATATCTAACTTATTTTCCTTTGTTTATGAAAAATATTCTTTATTTCAAAATAATAAACATCAACATAATCAATAAATATAATTCATTAAATTGTTTAAACGTGTTACATGAATCCAATTTATAAAGCAAATTATAAAAAGCATAATTCACCAATCTATCATTTGCCACGATTTAAAAATATAGATCTAAGTGGGGCATATAGATCTAAGTTAGCTAAATTCAAAATACATTCAATCTTAAGACCTATCTACACATAAAAAAATGTTTATATGAAGGAGTTGTACTATTTGGAAGCTTCTTCGTTTTAATACATTTCAGTGGATTATTAAGTAGAAAAATAGATTTCAAACATAAAAATGGATGTATGTGTTTTAATAAATGAATATATAGGTTTTAATAGTAAACATAAACGTTGATATTAACATGTATTTAAATTTGTTAGAGGGGATTTTGCCCTTATTATTATGTATGAGAGTGAGCTTTACTAGTCCCTGCCAAAGGGCACCAGGGACCCAACTAGGGAGTAGGAATTGTTCCCCTTCCCTCTGTGATGAGATAGCCAGTGGGGAATCCGTAAACTTTGAGTAGGGACTATTAGTAATTGATTTTTTAATATGCTATTAATTCTTGCATGTAAATCATATATTTTAACAAAAGTTTTAGCACTTTCATACAATTTTCAATTTCTTATTTCTTTTTCCTAATTCCTGCATGTAAATTATATATTTTAACAAAAGTTTTAGCACTTTCATACAATTTTCAAGCTTTTATTTCTTTTTTCTCCTTAAGTTTTAGGTGTGAGGTCTTATTTGGCCCCATATCGAGGCAAACCCCTTTAAACTTAAGAAATGAGACACTTAAAACTTAGTAAATGGAATCTGTACTATGCAAGATGAACTAATGCTAAGTTTAAAGCTAGCATTAATTCCAAACATTAAATGTTTAATGTTTGGGCTCTTCACTGTTAAGTTCCCCTTCTTGTGTTCAAATTACGTGTCCAACAATAGAGCCTGAGTACAATAGTTACGTGTTCAAATTACGTGTCCAACAACAAAGCGTCAGCACCATGCAAGATTTGTGTCCATCAAAGAAAGTCGAGTCCCATGAATAATTAGTTGACAAGGCCACACCAAGCCAAGCCCATTCCATCATCGAATGAACCAGGACCATTCCATCATCGAATGAACCAACCGGTCTCTCCTACTCAAGCCCATTACATCAACGAATCACCATGTCTTTGGCTTTGCACAGGGTGCCTCCAATGGAGTTTTTCTTCCCAACCTATTGTAAACTTGATCCAACTATCTAGTCTAGTAAAGTCTCGGGTCTTTGGCTTTGCACATGGTGCCTCTAATGGAGTTTTTCTTGCCGATGTATTGTAAACTTGATCCAACTATCCATTGTTGTAAATCCTTGGGTGGAAATTGCTTGGGAAGCCTTTAGAAACGCTCTCAAAGCATCACATATTTTTTGGTGCACGACCTTCTTCATTAGTATGTAGAACAACAACAACAGGTGAGGTTTTCGGTTTTCACTACATCTTTGAGGTAATTTGCAACATTTTTAGGTTCAATTTTAATTCTAATGAATTTCTCACAATCCTTAAAATTCAGAAGCATTTACTATAAGAATGCATATATATCAATGCTTGAAAACATCTATTGCAAAAAATGTAGGTTATCTAGCTAATGTAAACAATAAAACATATCAAAAATCAAATTTAAATCCCTAAAGCAATCTGGTAAATTAAAATTTGGGTATACCATTAACTTGCAGATTAAATGATTTAATTGCATATAGTAGCATCAGGAGTACACCAAGGTGCATGTGACAACACAACTCTAAAAGGTATGTATAAATCTTTTCAAACATTAACTTGTCTCTACACTCTTCTGTAATTAAACTACATCAATAGGATTAAATTATATTTTCAGCCTAGTATTTTAGACAATTTCAACATAGTTGCTTATCTAGGAGCTTGAAGAGATTGACCAGTGCAGCCGAGATGTTGACTTCCTAATAGAGTGAACTTGTACAGATACCTTTGCATATTTCATCAGAAACATTTCCATCTCTAGCCAACGCAATTGCATTTGTGGTGCATTTGCTTCATAGTCCAATGACTGAGAAGGCATAATTGGGGCCATCAAAAAAATTCCCTGGGCCAGACCTCCCTGTACGCGTTTGCAGTAAGAGAAATATTTCAATGCGTTTTCATTGAAGTAAGGTGCATTTTATTCATTTCGAGTGTCTAGCACAATAAATACGGAACCAATGTTTTGGAGCTATATGAAATTGTTGGAAAAGAATCAATTCATATTACTTATATAATATAACAAGCACTCAACCTCATAGTCTTGCAGTTGCTCTCCCATTAGTTTGGATCTTCCATGCCAGCACCACACAAGATCTGGTCAGCTAGCCATGAAATAATATTTGAATTTAGGGTAAATTGAAGTGCCTAGTTCTCTCTTTAAGGCTGGAAGGGCGGTAGTGGCAAGTGCGAACCTGTAAATTAGTTAGTTTCAGAATATGATTTTGGATTTTTTAATATTATCAATAAAGTGAATCTACAGTTTTCTTCAACACCATTGCTAGGTTTTGTTACACCGTCGTACTCTACGTCAAAGGCTCCTTCCTTCTTGGCTCTCAATTTCCTCGAGGCATCCCACAGGGATCAGCGAAGCGACGTGACCTCGCCCCCCATATTTTAAAATCATCTGCTACTAGATTGTTGTCAAGGACAAAGAATGGATGGACATGCTGCATAAATACTCCAACTATCCCATCAGTACATATGCTTTCATAAGGGACTTGCTCTTTGTTTTCTCTTTCAAACAAACTGCTCTCCTCTATTGGCAGGGACTTGCTGCCCTTGCAGTCAGTCTTGTTGAGTTAGGAATTTATAAGTGATTCAAAATTGGGAAGTTTTAATGATGATTTGGAGTAAGTTTATAAATTATTTTTGGTTCACTGATTATTATTAGGTTCACTAGGGTCTTCAAAAGTAAGTTCACACTACATTAGTCAGTGGTTAAATTTTAATGGTATTTGTTTTTTCTATACAACAATTTTTAAATTTACACGTTATTAATGACCTTCACTTAATTTTTGAAATCGTCAATTTGATGGGCAAATAAAAAATTTGCCCGTATCCACATAACATGTGCTTCCTCCTAAGAGGTTACAAGTTCAAATCCAAAGGGAGGTAGGGTATGTATACCTCTATAGGGGTCCCTTATCCCACAAACAAGGGGGTCTCATACACCAATTTGGTGTTGGCCTTGACCTTAAAACATAGATTATTATTATTATTATTATTATTATTATTATTATTATTATTATTATATATAATAACAATATATATTATAATATATAATATAATATAATAACAATATATATTATAATATATAATATAATATAATAACAATATATTATAATATATAATATAATATTATAACAATTTCCTAAATTTGATTTGTGTGTAAAGCATACATAACACAAGTTATAAATTCTATAACAAAGGCCATGCATAGTACATGTTACAAATTCTATAGCAGATGGAAGTTGCAACTTGCAAGCATAGCACATTGCATAAGTTACAAATATTATAGCACAGGTGCAGGCTCACAACTTACAATTCACGAGGATTCTTTGGAAATTGGACCGTATCACATTTTGGAGGTTGAGAGGGAAGAAAAGATCAAGGATTCAGAAACACTGCCCAAAACCTGCATGCAAATATCCAGAGAGAGGTAAGGCTCATTAATATTAAATTGCAATTGCAGTGATGGAAATTGTCTTCGTTTGACTTAAGCTAGAAAACGCTTTCTTGCACACTTATTTTCTCATTATATTTGGTTTTTGAGAATCCACATTTAAATACCTTCCCACTTGTGTTTTTAATGTCTTCCCGAATCTTGATAATAAGAATGGGGTCGACCTCTCACAAACTCTATTTTATTTCATTTTAGAAAACATTAGTAGTTGTTATTTAAAAAAACAAATCCAAAATAATTTAGTAATATTTATTATTTCATTATATTAATAACGATAATTATTTCAAATTTTGCAATCCATAACTTTTATTATTATTTTTTACAACAATCATTCATAACTATTTTTTCCCTTTTCCCTTAGGTTGTAGCTATCTTGGCATCATTGCATGCATACTACTTAGTGTTTGGTCGATTGTTTTTGTATAGTCTGTTAGACTTTTATGTTTATGTTTTTAATGATGTTGTATTCCATGTGAAACAATTTGATGATGTTATGTTAAATGCAATTTCATAATAATTTTAGGTTGTGCCTGAGATACTTTTGTATTTACAATAAAAGTGAACAAAAACACATATGACACATAATATTTAAATGGCGGGCAAAAATAAAAATAAAACGTCAAGAAAAGGGCAATTTTAAGAAGAAACTCGTCATAAAAATTTACTTGGCGGGTAGGAATGGCCGTCGAATTTATACCCTGGCACTAGCCATCTAATATGCGTGATAGCCTACTTTTGTGTGTCAACAACCTTGGAATAAACATTGACCAATTTTTCCAAATATTTCAATAATCTCTTGGGTTATTACTTTAAATACAAAGCCATTAGGTAAGATAGGATGCACATGGTTTTCTCCTACTTTTTGATAAGTATATTAAAGACTCCGACATGACTCTTTTTCTTAATGTTTTTTTTTATTTTAAGAAGGTAGTAAACCAATTTTTCCTTGTAGTCACCTAAATTTTCGTTTGTCAATGGATGATTTATGACAAGGCAACAAGTCTTAGACCAAAGCATTTATAAAAGTGGAACCTCTTTTTTTTTTGTAAATAAAAACGTTTTATTGCCTCAAAATTTTGTTGTAATCATACATAACAGAACCATGTCTAGAGGTCCGCCACATGTTCTGCCAGACAAGTGGAAACCAAAACGGGTGGCAACCTGTTGTTCTGTCTAGATCATGACAAAAAGTTGCCACCTGTTCCGCCAAACAAATGGAAATCGGAGTAGGTGCCAGTGAATTTTAATGTCTAAACTGTCTGAGCAAGAGGAGAGAATTCTGAACAGGAAAATGTAAACTTCTACAGTATTTTTGCAAAAACAATGCATAGAGATAAAAGGAAAGGACTAAGCATTGGATGAACCAGTAAAACTTGTGTCGGCATGAATTCCACCATGAGGAGTGAAAACATATGGTTGCACACAGGTCAAACATTGTTGTTGGCTATGAGAACTCGAGAGCGCATCATACAAAATGTTGAGACGACTGCTAAGTAGGGCATGCCTATGTAGTTGATCCCGCATATCCCTGCGCATCTCAAAGATGAGTTCCAAATGTTCAAGCGTGAGGAGACAACTGGAGTGCAAGTCCCAGTCCAGAGTTAAGGAGGGAGGTGGAGTCTCCATTGGACAGTCAACCGACGAGATTTCTTCCTGAATTATGCAAGTCGCCCAGTCCGAGTTACAAGCTACAGCGGGGACAAAATGGTTGGTGCTAAGCGGGTCATAGGGGTCTGGAACAATATACAGAAGGGAGGCTAGCGAAATAATAATTGGCTATGTTGGAATCTCTTCTTCTATAATGGCCATTAGAGGCTTGTCGTTCCCCCCATCCTGGCATATCAAAGAGGTTGAAGATGCCTGAACAAGTCTACGAATTCTTCATTTCCTGGCAGCATAGTTGTACCAAGAGGGCCCTCTCTTGCGCTTACCATGCTCCCGTGGCATGGTGGTGAAAATGAACCAGACTCTGAGTGGCTTGAGAATTCATAAAGTGGGGAGAACGACAGGAGCAAAGACAAAACACAAGATCTAAACCGAATGGAAAGAGCCATAACATACTCGAAGGAAGTGGAGTGGCACCAAAGGAGTTGAAATGACCTTGTGCATGCCTCTCGTACCCATTGCCATCCGCCAGCCTTGGTCCACTGAAGGAGCCATTAAACCTACACGAGAGAGCTGTCGTACCTGCTCTAATGAGCTTTGAATGTTGTCCTCCCTACGAGAAATGGATGTGAGGGCAGCAACATGCGCAATTAAGGGGATTGCATGTTGGTTGCGTGGCACCCCATCCGAGGGATAAAAGTGGAACCTCTTAAATATAAATAAATAAAAATTTAAAAAAGTATTAAGAAAAATAAATATTACTTTTCGATTAAATTTTCATATATATATTAGGTGAAGTTAAATTTTGTTTTATTTTTTTCTTTTCCTTAAATTTAATTTAAGTTGGTAATATTTATATGTTATTTTAGTTTTCTGTTACCAAATATATTAATATAATTTATAGTATTTTTCTTCAATATATTCTTTATGAGCTCAATATGTCACTTGCGGGAATTAAACTTGGCTAGAGAGGATAACAATCATTCCTCCTAACCACCCGAGCTAAACTCAATTGACCTTATATAATTTACTTATCATAGTTTAACTCTTGAATTTTTTTTGTCTTTGTCTTATACAATTTACTTATAATAATAATATTATTATTATTATTACTTATCGTAGTATAATTAATTATTGTCAATGTTGTTAAGTATTTGGTTAGTTTCGTGCTTTTGTCGAATTCGATTATCGTAAGTTAGGTGCACTAATCTACATAAAAATATTTATTGGAAATGTCATTCACAAATGTGGGAAAACATCTTTTGGTTTCCCTCTAAGATTTTCATTAAAAAATAAATAAACTATTTATTTTAAAAAAGGTATTGTTTCTTACATTATCTGCGGCCATAATGTAGACTTTGAGTTTTGAGCTCCGATATTGATAAAATACTTCTTATCACCCGTATGGGACTCTCTATTATATATGTCATCTGTACTACATGCCACAGGCTGCCAACAAAAAGAATACATATATTTGATTGCCTTATGTTGTCTACAAAAATATACAAAAAGCTATTGTTAAGAGAAGAAATCATCGAATGTTTACAACAAAGGGGGGGGGTTCACTTTCTTCTGTAACCTAAGGGATATTGTTGCACGGTTCTTCGAAGCGTAATCCCGAAGTAGAAGCCATGATGGTGATATTTTTATCCAGGGCTTTGACCTGCAATTGGAGATATTCAATTTGCATGAAGAGGTCATTTAAGATTGTCTACTTATTAGTGAGAGCCCTGTCGGGGAGAGCCTTCAAATTTTAATAAATATCAATTGTGTGATATTACCTGGTATCCCTTGTCCTCGTGGAACCAGTGTCCGGGATCCAGGCTATCCATTTTAAATCTACTTCACTATTTGAAATGCACTGACAAGTGCGACGAACATCCTCTTCAAGAGCTTCCATCGCTTCTCTAGTAGCAAGAGGGATCTGAACTTGATATGCTTTTTCCACTCTGAATGTCTCTTGGTGTGACCTTGAGAGAGGGAGGCTTGGTTGAGGATGGAAACCTCTACCTCTGGTCTCCCTTAAGGTCATACTGGCTCACTTGAAACCTGAATGACAAATAACCAGAGAGCTACGGGCACCAACTCTGGAACCAACTCTGGCTTCTCCCTTGCTCTGCAAGATTGCTCACTTCGGGGGAGAAATGAGGAGGTTATTGTAAAAATTGATGATCAACATTACCAAGTAGGACCAATTGATTTCCATTGGGAATCCAAAAATTCTGGAGATTGTGTCTTGAAGGTTCCCTGATATGTTCCATCCATATATTTTTCTCTTGCTACTATTGATTTTTCCTCTCAGTGTTGTCAGGAAGTCATCCAATATTTTCTTAAATCTTTGTGCTATGATTGTTGAAGCCATGCCTAAGATAAGGGTGTCATCTGCGAATTGGGAGTGATTTATTTCCTTTACTTTGCGAGCAATTTGAATACCTAAGAGGTGGCCCATTCTGCTCTCTTCTTCTAATTTTCGACTTAGGGAGTCAACCATTAGGATATATAGAGAAGGGGAGAGGGGGGGAATTTGGCAAAGGCGAAGGCCTCTGCTATATTTAACGAATTGAGTGGGTCTTCCATTTATCATAAGGGTTATCCAAGGGGAGCCTATGCAAGCTAAAATCCATTCTATAAAATCTTCTGAAAAAAGCCAATTTTTTTAAGAACTGAGGAGAGGAAAGAATGCTTAACTCGATCAAAGGCATTTTCCATGTCTGGCTCTATCACCATACCTTTGTCTCTGTTGGTCATGTTGGAATGTATGGCTTCCTGAGCCAAATAAGCTTGGGGAGCAGCGACTTTCAGCGGTCGGCAATAATATTTGTCAAGATTTTGTATGTTGTATTGCATAAAGATATAGGTCAAAATTTGGACAAATTTGATAGGTTGGATTCTTTGGGTATAAGGGCCAAAAATGTCGAGTTGGTTGCACCACCTACTTTATTTTTCTTTAGAGTATAATTGAGCATTCGTTTTAAATAATATTTGATTGTGCTCCAAAAAAATTTGAAGAATCTGGCAGAGAATTTGTCATGCCTTGGGGCTTTATCATGCTCAAGTCCCCAAAGGACCTGAGATATTTCTTCTTCACTAACTTCTTTTACAAGGGAGAGATTTTCTTGATTGGATATGCGTTGCGGTATATGTTTTATTATTACTTGATCATTGAACTCATCACCCTCTACATTATCTTGGGTATATAAGTACTCAAAGTATTGGGTCGTCACCACTTTGATTTGTTCAAAACTGTCTAAAACTTGCCCTATCTTTGTTTGAATTTGTGAGATAGTATTTTTTTTACACATCTGTTGCGCTTTTTTATGGAAGAAGGAGGTGTTAGAGTCTTCTGCTTACAGCCAAAGACTACGAGATTTCAATCACCATTGTTCCTCTTATTTCCAAAGAGTTGAATGAAGGTTTTTATGAGATTCTCTTTCCTTTTTAAGAACTAAGTCTGTCACTTCCTTAGTTTCCAATCTAGTTTGTATTGCTTCTAGCTCTGAGACGCATGCAACACTTTCTAGCGTGGGGGTAACGTTTGAGGGTTTTTCCCATTCCTTCAAAGTCAATTTCACCAATTGTAGTTTACTTTCCCAAATGAAATTTAGTGAGCCCCAAACAAGGGATGACCAACTCTTTTTTACAAGTGAGATAACATAATCAGATTCCAACCAAAGGGGATTGACACTAAAGGGAATGTGGCCAAATTTTTGATTAGGCAAGAGGGATAAGATGATGGGTCTACAATCTGAGAGGGCGAAAGGGAGAATATTGGAAGAGATGGAGAAATAGAGAAGCATAAAGTCACTATGAATAAGGAAACGGTCTAGGCGATCAACAATATGACCTAATCCTACCTCTTATTGCTCCAAGTGTATTTCCCCTTGGTAGGTTTAATATCCTGTAAATCCCAATTAGAGATTAAATACTCCAATTTTTCTCTCATGGGGTCACGAACACAACTTTCCCCTATGTTCTCTGAGTGCAAATGAGTGTTCAAATTCCCCACTACAATAATAGAGCTCAAATCTAAACTTTCCTTGGCAGCAGACAGGGAGCGCCAACATTCTATTTTTTCTGAGTATCTATTTGGCATATATATATATATAAGACAAAAATCTCTAGAGATGTTTCTTTATACCTGAGTACATTGAGGATCGAGTGGCTAGTGCAAAAAGATACCTCTAGTTCCCATTGGAATGGATCCCATGGAGTCATAATTCCTCCTAATGCTCCAATTGAACTTTTGGCTATTTCTCCATTATGCATTGCTTTTTTCGCACTTAGGATTGTTGTTGATTCCTCAATTTTTGTCTCATGGAGGAGACTTACAAAAGGCTTCTCAATATTGATGAGATCTATTTAGGCTTCAATCTTAAAGGTGTTTATGAAGCCTTTGTAATTCCAAGAGAGAAATTTCACTCTCTAGGATTTGCAGAATCCCGCCCACTAGTGGTAGGCATATCTGGACCCTTATTACCTCTTTTTCGATCCATGTTGCTCAAAGAAATTTAAATGGAGTGTTTCTTTCCCAAGGCATTTTCTTTATTCGTTGTTTCTTCTCTTGCATCTTTGTTTATCCTCCTTCCTAATTTCCTTGTTTTTTTCTTATGGAATTTCTCCTTCCTCGATTCCCTACTAGAAAAATCCTTTCGGGGAGCCCTTTTAGCTGGAACTGACTGCTCTACTTTCTGAACTTCTTCTTGATTGGCTTCTTGAAAATTTGCATCATCTCGCTAGTCTTCGTCTTCATTTTCTAGGCCTTGAGAGGTCTCTTCCCGAGGAAGACCGCTTCTTGGGATGGGGTTTAGATCTGAGGCCATCTCATCCTCTTTACTCATTGATGATTCTCCTAGAATGGCATATTGATTTTCTGACGCGATTTGAGGCTCAACATGGGTTGTAACTTCTTTCTGTCTTCTTCTGCTTTTTTTAATTTGTTTATGTTGTCTTTCTCTGCATCGCATTAAGGTTTCTGTTGGGGTTTGATGTGCCTAAAGATTGCCCATTATTTTTCTCGGTATTTTCCTTTTTCCTAACTTGTTTCCATCCTGCCTTTTGTTCCTCTTCCGCGACCTCTTGTTCCTTCTTGCCTTGAGGACAATCCAGGGAAAAATGCCCATATTCATGACAAATCTTGCATTTAAAGGGGAGTTGTTCATAGTCCAACTTTTAAAGGTGTGTCCAGCCATCCAGGGAGAGTTTGGTAGCTTCTGGGAGGCCCTTTCCTAGATCCACTTCAACACAGATTCTTGCACAAGAAAACATTGAGGGCTTCGGTTCAGCTCTATCAATATATTTCCCCATAAAATCCCTAATACTCTTCAGGATGTCATCTCTCCAATAGTGAAAAGGAAAATGGGGAGACGAACTCAAACAAGAACGACCATTGGGATGTCACCTTTCAGATCGAAATCTGGCGTCCATCGATTCAAATATAAACCCCTTGAGCCAAAAAAATACATCCCACTATGAAATATGAGATCGTGATCTTCCTTATGCTTGAAATAAAGGATGTAGAAACCCTTACCACAAAAAAGTTACTCAATTTGCCTTGAATCAAGGCTTGTTAGTTCCGCACAAAACAAAGATCCATTTATCGAGGAGAGGGCCAAAGACATGTGAACTGTCTGATGAGACCTTTTGTCGCATATGCTATATCCTTTCTGCAAGCTGCAACCCGAGGTATTGCGACCTTTGGAATCTGGTCCAGTTTTTTCCCAAATCAGGTGGGTGGGACAAGATGAGGGGTTCCCCAGTGAACCCATGAGCTGCTTGAACGCTTTGATGTCTGCTTTGAACTCCGAAGGGGCGTCGAGGTTCCCCCCATCCATGACATAGAGCCAATCACCATAAAGAGAGTGGGTGGCAATCTAGGGTTTCCTCAAAGAAATCACAGAGTCACATAGCTACTCTAAACTTTTTTAAAATCCTCAAGAATTTTTTTTCCAATATGGGTATGACTGTTAATACTGACAAGACTAAGGTCATGATAATTAAATCCAACATGATCACTTATGATACCTTCGTATATCACAACAACAACTTGGAGGAAGTGACCTCATACAAATATCTTGGAATCGATATTCACCACAA
>SNQJ01S0182351.1:0-19144 GCA_010110895.2 Picea sitchensis | reverse complement strand
GGAAATGACATAACCATCAGCCAAGGCTGAAGTGCCCCATCCTCCTGACAATTCTCTAAGTGTTCATTAATTTCTTCACATGGAGGATCTAAAAGAAATATGTCATGCCTACTTCCAAGATACTTAGGTAAAAACAAAGCAAGAACAACTTTATCTTTATTATGAAGATTTTTTATATATGAATATTCAAGCCATCCTAAGATATTGTCACAAAAATGAGGATGCAAACCACAACTTTGATGAAACAAATATATCAATGGGGAACTCATCATAAGAGGATTCATGACATCAATTAGATTATTGGTTTGAATCCTTCCTTTGATGAGATTGATCATTTCAAAATGTGAAGCATAAACATTAAAATTCGAGCTAATCAAAGAATGAATATGCAACGTAGAATGTTTGATCTCCATAAGATAGAGTGCATTGTCTTTTTCAACAATAAACTGTGTAAAATCATCTCGCAACATGTCCTTTTCCCATGTGAGTGATGAAAGTGAAAGAGCATCAAATCTGACTTTATCAATGTTATGTTTGGAATTAACTTCATCAAATCTTGGCATATTGAAAGGATATGATTGTGGTGGAAAAGAGTAGGATGTTGTAGGTAAGGTATCAAGTCCACCATAATCTAAGAAGAGATCGGGATATAAAGAATAAAAGGAATCAGAAATAAGCACATGAAAAGAATCTCTTGAGATATGATATTTAACAGTGGTATTCTCAAGACATTTCTCTTCACTTTCTTTAAAACTCTCACTCTGTTTTGGTGATAAATTCCTCAACATAATATGATCATCTAGATTTTCCTTTTGTATGATAGATAATTCAAAACTTACGTGACAAACATCTAGTCTTTCTTGTGGATAAAGTACATTTTGAGGATGAAAGTTTAAGGTTTCTCCTTCCAATTGCATATCCTCTTCTCTAATCAGTTTCATAGGAATGTTAGAATGTTTAAGATGATTTTTGTCGCTTAAGTGTTCTTCAATGATCGAGTTTAAATATTGATTAGAGCATGAGTTACAAGAATGATGATATTCACCTTGACCAAGAATCAAATCTTCTTCCGCGATGGTCGAAGACTAAAAATATAATGATTCAGAGGAAAAAACAGTTTGGTTGTCGATAAGAACCTGGCCAATAGATTCTACCCCCCTTGCTTGTTCAAAGTTTTCGGATGGATTCCTCTCATCCTGCGAACTAAATTCTTCTTGCAATTAAGTGATAGGATTTGCAACTAGTTCTTCATTCGCGATTGAATATGACTGGATGGAAGGGACACAAGCATCATAGTGGAGATTTAATACAAATGACATGTCATCAAGATTAAATTTACAGAGGATATGATAGATTCTTGTCAAAAAGTATTCCGAAGATGAATCGCCATTGATTAGCGAAGTTTGAAATTCTTCACATAATTGATTGTAATCATAAATGTCAAAAGCATCTACAAATTCATCTACAAATTGAACCCAATCAAAAATGTGACATGCTGGAAATGATTCAAACCAATGTTTAATCCAACCTCTAAAAGTAAAAGCGAACAATCTGCATAAAAATCTTAAATCAGAAATGTCATGTTTGATGCATTTGCACCAAAACTTGTTAAGGTGGTCTTTAGCAGATGCATTGCCTCCACCATCAAAGGGGAGTTTGGACAAGTGAGAGACTGTCTCATTGGGAACATCGGGTAATGAGAAGTGGAAAGCATGTTCCAACATAGTGATTTGGAGAGCCATAGGGAAATTGAATACATTTAAAATAAAGGCTCCTACAATGCCATCTTGTCAGTCGGCCCTCCTTCTAGTGCCATTTGTTGACGGGCGAAAATGACCGTTCGTCAATTGGAAGAACGAGTCCGATCAGAGGTTGTCTAATTAACCCAAGCCGTTTGGTATGACTCGTTCTGATGGGTTTAATGGCTCCATTGGCCAATCTAAAAGTCCTAAAGGAAATAAATAAATAAATAAAGGAATGAAATAACTAACTAATTACTAATCACTAATATATATATATATGTACATGTATGTATATAACTATTTTAAATAATATTTACACAACAGATTCACTTCTCTAGTTTATGTGCATGTTATACAAGTGCGAGTTTTAATCTAAACTCACGAAAATCTATAAAAAGATGGTTTCTTTAACAAAAGAAGATACAGAAAACACATAAACTATTTTTTTGTTTTTTCTTAAGTTATCAAAGACTAAACAAAAAGAATATATTATGAAACAAAAATACGTGAAGGGTCAAAGCCAAGTCACACATAAGAGTTTCAAAGACAAATAAAGGACAAAAGAATTAAACTAACCTGTTAATGAACTGTTCATTGTGCATCCAATCGTCTGTATGATCATGAAATGTCCAGCCAGCCTGTCCAAGACTTAAACTTGCAGTGAACCTTTACACTGTTTGGAATAAATGCAAAACAATATATTAACTATTGGATTTTAATGATAGAACGATAGGATGCAAATAATAATTGTGATATTTGTGATTGCAAGCAATTATACATAAGATAAATCTAACTGTAACAACATGTTTTTAATCATTCAACAAAATTAAAGATAAACCTTATCTTTTGAATTGAATGAGCGATCACTATTTTTTAATAACTGAAGCATCCAAATGTGGACTATATTAAAAGAAATTATCTTGACAACACAATAATTTGTGAAGACAAAAGATATCAACAATTATCGAATTATCAAGATAAACAAACCATAGACGACAACAATATTTACAGATAGCTAAAGAAGAAATGTAAACATATGTTTTGTCCAAATTTGTGTATAAGTTGTCCACCTTCAGCCCCAGGCCAAGATGATTGACTACAAAAAATAATGAGTTTTTAAATCCTTCAGAAAGGTAACTGTCTTATCTTCTGTGATAAAATAGAATCATCTATTGCTTACAAAAATAGAGGGGGAATATAACCACCCAGATCACACTAAATCTTAAAAGCTAAAAAAAGTTTGTTGTTGTTTATACAAAAATGGATCATAGATATGGCTAATAAGCCCCAAAAAATGCTTCAGATCACTTGGTCACCATAGACTCCCAAATATCCTGAAAGAAAAGATAAAATAGAGAGATCCAGATGTACATTTAACCAATAATTTCCAAATTTCGAATTACAATAGACTGGCTAGAGAATCTATAGAGGGAACCCATGGTTGTATGTTAACACACTTCCACTATTTCTTGTGGGTTTTTTTATCAAGCTTGATAAAGGGATTCCAGAAATGCCCTTGCATGAGGGTTTTCATACAACAATTTAGGCCTGACATTTTAGAACTCGAGAGGCTTCTCTATCAAGGGTTTATCTAGTGTTGTAGCAAGGTCTGTAACAAAATAAAATAAAAAAACGCTTATCTTGACCGAAATAGAAATTCTGAGACAATTACCTCCAAAGGTAGAAGCATATCTCTGCAAATATCCATTTTCGGGAGAAAATGCCTGCTTTGAAGATACAACGGCTCATTTCGGTTCTGGGTTTTAAATATTTTTTTCTAATTCATAGCGGTTTGCTCAGAATCCCTCCAGCAAAAGTGTGTCTCTGGCAAACAAAAACGGGATTGAACATAATGTAAAAAAACGAAAATAGACCAACTATGGGTTTAGATGGCAGTGGTAGGAGGTAAGCTCACAATAAAATAATGGAAACAAAACTAGGAACACACCAGGGAAACCATAACACAAGCAATGGGGTTTTCAGTCACAAAATTTGGGCGTTTCTGGCGATGAATGTTTAGAGTACATACGAAACCCGAGACTTAGATCAAAATGATGGACCTGTTGTTGTCAGATTGCCACCTCCCATAGGGTACAGACCATGACCAAGGTCATAAAAAAAAATATCATTGCGCACAAGGTGGAATTGGTTTCCAAAATTTAGGAGAGGCAAACAATTATAAACCAAATTGTAATGACAAGAATAAGACTTAACAAGAGCCACAAAGATATATATGACAGTTTAATTTTAATGGATCCTTGGTGTTTCAAACAACAATTCCGAGCACACTTCACAATCGATGAGCCAGTTTAAAGCAGCAAACAAGGGTAGCTTCATAGCCCAAAAACCTTTATTAGAAACCAAACTATAGAGACATCTTCCTTTCACAAACTTTAGATAAAATGGTAAAACAATCATGAGTTTCAATGCTTTGTTCATGCTTTCAGTCATGAACAAAGACACCAAAACAAAGAAAGGAAAACAATAGGAATAACCGAGACATCGCATTTACAATTCAAAACTACTTTTGAAAAGCAATAATCCCATGACCACATGTCGATAGCTACAAAACTTATAATTTGTCTCTTTTAAAAAGTGAAAACATGTTGGGCTGCCAACAAGTACCTTGGGAGTCATTGAAATTAATCGTGATTTCCGTCGCACTTGTTAATGGTATACACTAATGAACGGTAATCAAGTGGTTTCTACCATGTTCGACTTCAACACATGTATTCACATGGTTAGATTTGTACTATAGAGTGGTGGAGATGAATACCCTAGATATTTTCTGATAGATTCAGGTTGTGTTAGAGTATATTCAGATTGTACTATCGCATAGATCCATAGTGTATGTCTCATGGATATGTTCAAATTTGAGTCTTTAACACATAGATCCACATTTTATTTTTGGTGGCTATGTTCAGATTTGAGTCATATTGGCATGGATCCATAGTGTATGTTTGGTGGCCATGACCTGTCTTACTTGAAATGGATCTTCACATATCATCATTTATGCTTTGATTCATTTATATTCTAAGAATGGGAGTTCCTACCTTAGTGATGATATATTATTGTACTGCATTTCCTTGTTTGTTGGTAGGTTTCCGACTGACGTGTTCCTTGCTCCCTACACACAATCGACAAAGTATTTCAGCTATCACTTTGTTCTAACTTCATACTTTGGGGGGATCTCTATTACACATTATTTTCATCACCCTTATGACCATTAATGATGTAAACTTATCCCTTTTCTGTAGAAGGATCAATGGCCTAAATCTCTTAAGAGAATGAAGATACTTTTTCCCAGAGAGATGAAATTATACTTTTCCTTTGTAAAAAACCTTATAAAAAGTGATTTTTGCACCTTTCTTAGTGTTAAGGGTGAAAATATATAGGATCATCACAGGTTGCACCATAGTTTCCTGCGACGTTGTCGCATTTTTCTCAGTGTTAAGGGTGCGATGATTTTTGTACGAAGGAAAAAGAGGAATTTCTCAAAAGTTCTAGAATAGAAGCTTCGAGGGTGAGGTGGCCTCCGATTGGTTTGGATATAATTCATTTCCTTGATATCATGGGATCATCATAACCTCCTCACCCTATCCTTTTCATCTTATAAAAGGAAAAGAGTTATCATGGGAAAAGTTAGCTAGATTTTGGTGTGAGCTTGAGTAATTTTTGTAGCTTTGAAATTTTCTTTGTCAAGATAGATTGTTGATCTCAGAATCCGTGGAGAAGAAGTGTGTGGGAAGAAAAGAACTGTTTTAAGGGACCTTACAACATCAAGTCATTGGTTGTATTCTCCTTTTCATATATTTAATACAATGGTATATTTCTTTCCCATAAAATTGATCTTATTTTTGTATGACTCCTTGATCACATACATAGGTTTTGTTGAGTATACGTTGTTTCTTTCACTTCGTTGGCTTGTGTATTTTTATAGGTTTCAAAATCCTATAAGACTTGGAACGGAGCGAGGATGACACTAGCAAGGAAAAATGATATTTAAAAGGAATTTCATTTATCTCTTGTTAGATAGTATGCTTGACAATTAAAACTTAGGGAAAGTTTTATATCCTGTCTTATTTTGATCTAGTTTCGTGGTGAAACTAGGGAGATATTTTTTTTTCCACACTTACCGATTAATCCGATAATAGTAGGTCATACTGAAAGTGACGAGAATGAAAATTCTAGGAATGAGAGGAAGTTTCACCTTCGGTATGCAAAGGTGGGTTAGATACGGGAAGATCTGCAGGGATATGCATCTTGGCATAGCTCATCGTAGTGACAGATTCAAGTTGGGTAGTAATGTCTTGTTTGAGCTCATCTTTGAGTTCCGTGATTGAGGTAGCGATGGAGGAATGCATGTTTTGATTTATGGTGGCAATATTGGCACTAATCTGTGGCACTTATTGTTGGGTTTCTGTGAAATTAGAGTGCAAGGTAGTGAAGCGAGCTTCCAAGTCTTGGCTATGGGTATGGGCCATGATGATGAGGGAACATGAAAAGGGGAGGGTGGGACCAAACATAAAAATGGGTTATGGGTGAATTTTATCACAATGATCAGGGAGAGGAGTGGAATCCAATGGGGTAAATATGAAATAAGGGTGTTGGAAGCGGGTCAGGTCCACAAGAAAAACAAAATTCTAAAAAATGATAGGTATGACTGTGATAAGGGAGAAGAGAGAAATCCAATGGAATAGGTCTCAAATAATGGTGCCAAGTTATAATATGATATGAATAATAATCCTATGGAGTTATACTCTAATCTGAAGAATATTGCAGTGATGGAATGCCCAAATGATTAACAGGAAGAAATGTGTAAAAATTTCGCAACTCGAAAAAGTCGTGTCGCAATATATCTTGTCTATTTTGTTTTTGTTTCTGTCCCAAGGGTTAGGTATTCAAGGGTTCTACAGACAAGGGTTTTCACTGTGCTATAGTTGTTTGATATATGTGTGGGGTCCAACAATAGTACTTGACCCAATATCTCAGGGAACCAACTAAGGAGGCTAGACTGTGCCCTTAGCCATACTACCCAACTACCCAGGTACTAGAGAGTATCTTCCCGAGTATTGTTCTCGGTTACATTATAGCAGTCAGGTGGTCGATTGGTTTATATATGGATGGATTCAAGAGATCTAGGTCAATCTGTATATAGTTTCTATCTGATTCACTACCACTCGAAGGGGTACCAACAGGGGCTACAAGGGTGGCCAATATATGTGAACTTAAGTAACACTTGTATTTCCTGCATGTGTGAATCCCTGACCATGGGTTTATGCATGTAATGACAGATATTTGTAGATTAAAGACATCGGAATACATCTCTACCCTGAAAAAAAGTTAACCCATAATTTCTTTCCGAGGAAGGTGCTATGATACCACTTATAATATTCCAGATATAAAAAAGTATGCAAAACATAAATAAATAACTAGAAATGGAAGATGAACAAAAATATAACTAGAAAAACACCATAATAATACCAAAATGATACCAAAAGAACACCAGAAAGAGCACTTTGATTACTGAGAGAAATGTTCACTTTCCTCTTCGAGGGGGCAACCTCCAGCAGAGAAGAGCTCTATTACAATAATATCCAAGACAAGAATTCTCATACCCTCAACTCCTAATTATACTAAATATGTCTATCAAAAGAACCATCTAAAGGAATATCCTTCTAGAAGAAGAAGCTTCTATTAGGTCTTCTTACATTGGACTTATTCTTCCTTATTAATAGGCCTTATTAATATTGACCTTTATTACATGGAAATATATTATTCTACCTACGTAATACGTTAGGTCCCTAACACTCACTCACTTCTCTACTCCCCAGAATCTCAAATTAATTGGTTACATCAAAAATAGGAAATCCATCATCCTTGTGGACAGTGGTAGCACCCATAATTTTATTCATCATCGCATTTCCAAAGAATTTAATTGTTACATTTGTTTCTTCAATAATTTTCAAATCATGATTTCCAATAGAGGTTCCATGAAATGTGGGGGAAGATGTGAAAATGTGTGACTCCAAATTGGTCAGTATCACCTGAAATCTCATATTTTTGCTATAGACATGGGTGGTTGTGACATTGTTCTTGGTTTCAAATGGTTACGCACTCCAAGCCCCATTCTCATGTATTTTAAGCACTTAACCATGCAATTCCAACAAGATGGACAAAAATATAAGTTCCAAGGAATCACAACAAGAACCCATGAGATCATCAGTTCCCATTGCATGGAAAGCCTCCTCAAAAAATTTCATTCAGGTGTTATAGCCCAACTCCACTCCATTCATGCTATCGAGACACCTTTTGTGCATCTCGACCTCCAATCTATCCTTTCCCTCCACCAAGTTTTTTTTACCACTCCCAAATAACTTCCCCCTTCCCATGGAGTCCATGATCATTCCATCCCTCTCATCCCGGGTAGTCTTCCTCCCAATGTTAAGCCTTATCATCACTCCTTTTCCCAGAAGAATGAAATTGAGAAACTTTTTCATGGATTAATAAAAGTCGTTGTTATTTGTCCCAGTACTAGCCCCTACTCTTCCCCCGTGGTCATGGTACTCAATAAATAAGGTACTTGGTGCTTGTGTTCTAATTTTCGCACCCTCAACAAACTCACAATCAAAGAGAAATTCCCCATTCCTACCATTGATGATTTCTTGGATTAATTGAGTGATGCTCAGTACTTCACCAAATTGGATCTACATTATGGCTACCACTCGATCCGTATGAAAGGTAAATACATTCCCAAAAATTAATTTCGCACTAATGAGGTTCATTATGAATTCTTGGTAATTCCCTTTGGATTGTGTAATTCTCCTTCGACTTTCCAAAGTATTATGAATCATGTCTTCCGTCCCTTTCTCCATCATTTTGTCTTAGTTTTCTTTGATGATATTCTCATATATAGTCAAACTTGGCCATCTGATCTCTCCCATGTGAATCAAGTTCTCTATTTACTCTATAAGCACCAACTTTTTCTCAAACAATCTAAATGTGACTTTGGTGCCTCATAAGTGGAATACCTGGGTCATATTTTCAGAAAGGATGGTGTCTGAGTGGATCCTAAGAAAGTTGAATCTAAGTAGGATTGGTCTCACCCTAAAAATCTTAAGAGATTTTGTGGTTTTTTGGGTTTAATGGGCTATTATAGGAAGTTTGTTCAGAATTATGGAAAAAATGCATCTCCTCTCACTTCTCTCCTTAAAAAGAATTCTTTCACTTGGACTTCAGTTGTGGATCATGCATTCCAAGCCTCGAAAGATGTTATGTGATCGACCCCTATCCTAGCACTTCCAAACTTCACAAAGACAATCATATTGGAATGTGATGCTTCCAAGAAAGGAATTGGAGTCGTCCTAATGTAATATGGCATGCCTTTGGCCGTCACTAGCAAACAACTTTTTGAACAACATTTGGGCCGATCCATTTATGAAAAGGAAATTTTATCTATTTTTCATGTTGTGGATATCTAGCATCCTTATTTATTGGGTCAGCGATTCCAAATCAAAATTGATCATCAAAGTTCAAGTATTTCCTAGAACAATGAATTTCATCCCCGACGTAGAAAAAATGGGTGACCAAGCTATTTGGTTATGATTATGATATCATTTACAAGAAGGGAAAGGAACATGTTGTGGTCAATGCTATTTCTCAGAAATATGAATAAGAGGGGTCCCTTTTCTCCCTCTCCTTCATTGTACCAGATTGGCTCCAAGTTGTTCATCAGGAATGGCTGCAAGACCCCAAAATTTCTCTCCTACTCCACCAATTGCAACACAATTCTTCAGTTTCTCCAGGATACTCTTGGCACAATGAATAGCTTCGCTACAAAGGTCGTTTGAATTTGTGAAAGAAATCACAACTTAAATCCACAGTGCTTTCTGAACTTCATGCCTCACCCATAGCCAGGAATTCAGGGTTTACCAAAACCTATGAATGGGTCAAACAATCTTTTTTCTAGGATGGTATGAAACAAGACGTTCACATTTTTGTGGCTAAATGTGAGGTATGTCAATGCAACAAGGGAGAAACTGTCAAATCTCTGGGAACACTCCAACTGCATATGATTCTCCCTGCTATTTGGTGAGATATTTCTATGGATTTCATTGTGGTCTTACCTAAATTGGGCAATAAGTCAGTAATCATGGTGGTCGTATATTGTCTCTCCAAATATGCTCATTTTTTTTCTCTTCAACACCCATTCACATCCGCCACAGTGATTCAAATATTCATGGATAATATCTTCAAGCTTCATGGAATGCCTAATTCTATCATCTCTGAAAGAGACCCCACTTTCACATGCAATTTTTGGAAAGAATTATTCAAGCTATAGGGTACCCAATTGCATCTTAGCACTTCCTAGCACCCCTAGACGAATGGCCAGACTGAAGTTGTGAACAATTTTTTTGGAAACATATTTGACATGTTTTTCATTTGAGAGGAAAAATCGGTGGGCTCAATGGTTACCCCTAGTTGAATGGTGGTACAACACATCTTACCATATAGATACTTGCATGACTCCTTTTGAAACAATCTATGGATAAAATCCCTCATTGGTTCTCTCATATATGCTAGGGGTCTCAAAGGTTCAGAAGGTTGACAAAAATATTACCGTTCAAGAGGCTATTCTTCATTCCCTCAAAGAAAATTTGGTCATGGATCATAATTGGATGAAGAAATAAGAAAATCACGGTAATTCTGAATGACATTTTGTTAGAGGGGACCAGGTGTTTATTTGAATACAACCTTATAATAAGACTTCACTCAAATTTGAACATCGTTAGAAACTTTCACCCAAATTTTATGGTCCTTATACAGTTCTCAAGCATGTGGGATCAATGGCCTATCAGTTAGCTCTACCCAATCAGTCGAATCTCCATCATGTTTTTCATGTGCCAAACTCAAACTAGTCTCCCTGAGTTGGATGAAGAAGGTTCCATATGGTTACAGCCACATGTAGTCTTAACCCAACAAGAGTGTCATATTCGTCAATGCACCATCAAGGAAGTGTTATTCCAATGGAAAGATACAGCTTCAGAATATGCCACTTGGGAACCAACCACCATTCTACAAAAATTTCCTCATATTAAGCCTTGAGGACAAGTTTGTTCCTCAAGGGGGAGGGAATGTTAGGGACCTAAACTCCCTAACCCCTCACGTAGTTAGAATAATATAATTCCATGTAATAAAGTCCAATATTAATAAGGAATATAAATAAGGAGGAATAAGTCAAGTTTAAGAAGACCTAATAGAAGCTTTCGCTTCTAGAAGGATCTTCCCTAGATTGTTCTTTTGGAAAGATAGATTTAGTATAAATAGGAATAGAGGGTATGATAAATCGTGTCTTGGATATTATTGAAATATATCTCTTCTCTGCTGGAGGTTTCCCCCTTGAAGAGGCAAGTGAACATTGTTATCATTAATCAAGGTGTTTTTTCTAGTGTTATTCTAGTATTATTCTAGTATTGTTCTTCTTACATAATTGTTCCTTTGCCATTTATATGCTAAAATATTTATGGTCTGCATACTATTTTATATTTGGAATACTAAAGGTTGGAATGAAAGGAAGTGGAATGGGAGGATTCAATGCCTTCTGGGTTATAAGGTGGTGAAGAAGTGAAAGGATCTTAGTATTTCTTAAACAATGTGGTCAAGTTGTTCACGACTTCTTGGGATTGTTGACACATTGTTTACAAGTGGTTCATTGTTGTCGTAAGGGATTCTGGTGGGGTGATATGAGACTTTGTGCTAGCAATATTGGAAGTAAGTTTAGAGATATCTTGCATGTTTTTATCATTGACTTTTTCCAGGACAAGGATGTGGGCATCCCAGTCTTGGATGTGGGTGTGGGCCATTCGGCAGGGAAAGGGGAAAGTGGGTCTGCATAGAAAAGGGGTTATTAGTGAATGGTACCACGATGATCAGTTGAAAGAGAGGAATTCATTGGGATAGGTTTCAAATAAGGGTTTAGGGAAGGGGGTCGATTCCACAGGAAAAAAAGACTTAAAAATGATAGGTACCATGGTGATTAGGGTGAAGAGAAGAATCCAATGGGATAGGTCCTAAATAAGGGTTCCAATAGAGTTATACTCCAACTAAAGAATAGTATAGTGACAAATGTACCAAAGTGTTAATAGGAAAAAAATTGTAGGAATTCTTCAACCATAATGAAAGAGGTAGGGTTGCACGGAAATAAATCTCATATGTTCCTTTTTTGTCATGTTTCTTTTCTAGGGGTTAGGGTTTACAAGGTTCCTGGAAAAAAGGGTTTTCCTTGTTCTATAGATTCTGATATATGTGTAGGTTTGAATAGTAGTACTCAACCCAATATCTCAGGGCACCAACTAAGGAGGATGGACCATACCCTTAGTCATACTACCTGATTACCCAAGTGCTAGAGAGTATATTACCGAATGTTGTTCTTGGTGTCACTATAATAGTTAGGCAATCAATCAGTTGATCTAGAGTTGGTTTTAGGAGACGTATGATACTCCTGATATACCTGATGGTACGTGGGAGTGATAACCGTGTACGTATTCTATCTGATGTGGTACCACTCAAGGGGTACCAAAATGGGTTATAGAGGTTTCCAACAAGGTGAAATATTTGTTTATAAGTAACCCCGTGAAACTGTCTATATTTCTTGCATGTAGTCTTCCCCACCACATTTTTACCCACTAAGTGACAAATCAATTTTCTTTAAATATTCCAACAGTACACATCTCTACCCTGGAAAACAAATTCCCACAATTTTCACAGAGGAAAGTGCTTTGATACCACTTGTTAGGTACTAGATGTATTATAATAAGAAGGAAATGAAAATAGTGTAGAAAATACCAGCAAAACAACAAAATGTAGAGAACCAAAATACCAAAATTGATACCTTTATTGATAGGAAGCAATGTTCACTTGTCTCTTCGAGGGGGCAACCTCTAGAAGAGAAAATATCTATTACAATAATTTTCAATACAAGGCTTTCTCATCCCTCTGAGTCTTATTTATACCAATTCTATCTTCTAAAGAACATTCTAGAGGAAGATCCTTCTAGAAGCGAAAGCTTCTATTAAGTCTTCTTACATTAGACTTATTCTCATTATTAAATAGGCCTTATTAACTAATGCTAGCCTTTGTTACATGGAAAATATATTATTCTACCTACATGAGGGGTTAGGGAGGTTAGGTCCCTAACAGACATGGCATGTCAATAATATATCCATACTGAAATAAAATTATTACTAAACATAATTAATTGCAATTTAATTAGGGCATCAAAATAGAGGTGTTATGATTCAATTTTTTTTCTACAAATTCAAATTTTTTTTCTACAAATCCATTTTTTTTTCTACATCCCTAAGGATGAATAATATCTCTACAGTACTAGATGAGCTCTGAAACATGCTAGGGTTAGGGTTTTCACTCAGCCCATGGTGCACTAGGCCACCCCTGGTGGGGAAAACCATGCTCCCAAGTGAGGGAGGGGTACGAGGTACCTCCTATAGTCATGTAGTGGCACAAGGCAACACAGGATGAGGCTCTAGATGGTTGACCTTTGAACCACCCCCAGATCTGCGCTCATAGCTTCTCTTCAAAGGTTCATTCAAAGGAAAGAAAATGGAAATTTACTTAGGGAATACACAAACAAGGGGAGCGCGACCTTGGGCACTCAAAAAGTGCATCCTTCAGGTGTCGCAAGCACCGAAATACGTCATCAGTTCACCCATAATAGAATAATAGAAACAATATATGTGATATTATTCTTGGTCGGAAAATTTCTAGGGCTATGTCCCTCTGAACGTGAGTTGATAAAATGGATACAACAATGGTGGAAACCCAAAGGTCACTATGACCATCATATGGGCTCCAAAGGATTCATCACAATAATCCTGCACAATCTAGAGGATAGGAACCACATCTTTAACAACGGTCCTTATTTTTTCAACTCAACTGGTCTCTTCCTATGCTTCTGGATGGAGAAGTTAATGCCTAAAATAGAGGATTTTGCAAATGCATTAGTATGGATTTGAATCTATTCCCTGCCACAAGATTTTTGGCTTGAAGAAGTATTGGTGGGTATTGGAAACACCATTGGGGTATATGTGAAATATTTGAAACCAACCAAGAAGAGGAAGTATACCTCGTATGCACCCATTTGTGTCTACTTGAATATCTCCAAGATGCTACTGGGTTTTGTTATCGCACATTTTGCATTTAAGGTAAAATAAGCATGGAAGAAGGGAAAACTACTGAAACTGAGACTATCCCACCACTGTCACCTCAATGGGATATCTCTTTTTGTTTAGGGAGGTAAGGCCCAGGGGAGACGTCCCCTGTGACCTGGGGTTTTGAGAAGGAAAATTATTAAAAGTCTAAGTGACAATTTCCCCCTCACAAGTCACCACTGATTAGAAAGTCTCGGCTAACCAACCAATAAAGATAAGTAATAACCCAAAAAGGTGTACCTACCAGAGACAAAGCAACAAAGAAACTATGCATATGCAAGATCACTTGCTTGGTTAGTACTTCATATAATCATGGACTTTTGATATAAATAAATTGGCAATCAATATTGATGAAGAAAGTCAATGATGTATGATGGAAATCATTATAATATATCACTTCACAATAAATGCTAAAGGTAATCAATGTAACAATATCAATATCAAGAAACAATGCCTTAGATAATCATTCAATTTCTTTTAAAGATATAAATGTTGCAATGTATAAGATAACTCAAGTAGATAATGGAAACAGTAGGGTTAGTAGATATTAGTCTAAGCTAGGGTTAGAAGGGTTAGTAGTTGTTCAAGGTATTGGATGTTTATATGATCAAGGTGCTCACAAAAGAAGTCTTAGATCAACATGTTATTAGGTAAAATGGAGTAAAATGGATACAAATGTTGAAGGGATGAAATGATAATGATATGGCCAAAGAAAAAAGGGTTAAATGTTGAGGTGTTGCTAAAGAAAGGCCTCAACAATGAAACCCTAGGGGAGAAAGGCTCACTAAGGTGTAGAAACCCTAGGCCTTAGTGCTCTCTCCTCCTTCTTTGGATCAATGGAAAGATGAAAATTGGCTAGCTTGAGTAATAACTGTAGGGCTGAAGATGAGAGTTTGAAGATGAAGTGTTGCTAAGGCAAGGATTCATCTATAAAACCCTAGGGGAAAATGTCTCACCAAGTTGTAGAAACCCTAGGCCTTGCTGTGTTTTCCTCCTTCTTAGCTCAATAACAAGTAAACAATGGCTAGGCTAGAAGAGTATGGATAGAGTGTTGCTATGGCAAAGCTCTATCTTACTTCAGCAAATCAAATGGCTCTTAATCCTAGTAGGGACATGAGACGAGGACCTTATCATGTTCTTGTCATATAGGGTTTCAATTCAGCAAATTATAATAACAAAATGCATGTAAATATTACCATAACCATTCAATAAAGAAGTGTTGCAGAAACTCACTTACATAAACCAAGAATTCATGTAGCCAAACCCCAGTTGTAAACCTTCCACCAAGAGAAATGTCAAAAATATCCAAGAAAAGTCTCCTTCAACAAGTGCGCATCAATTTTCAGCCAAAATCCCCTAAATGAGGGCACAAATTTCAGACCTCACTAATGTGTGAGTGAAAGATGATGAAAATATGAGAGTGAAAACCTTCAATATATACCATACCAATGACCTTAACTAAAATTTAGGTCATCAAAAGGCCGACAAGGCCAAAATACAAAATAATATCGTCTTACATTAAAAATTCATAATGAAACCCTAATCAAGAAAAAATTAAGATGACATGCCCCTTCTAGGGTGACGTTAGCCCTTTCTAGGGTAGCATAGGCCTCCTGGAGAAAAACGTTAGCCCTCCTTGGGCCTATCCAAGCTACCACACTACCATAATTTCCTCCCCAAAATATCCACAATGTTGGATGACAACATGGGCATGTTGGGTGATGTTATAGGCCTTCCAAGGCCAACGTTCCAGTGGAGAGGGCACAACCCCCCTAGGTAAGGCTCTGTTAAGGTGCCTCTATCAAGTGTCCTCCTTTTCTCTGGTGAAAACCCTTATGTCCTATCTCTTCCCCCTGTTGGGGTCTCAACATCCATCTGGTGGTCTCTTCATCCCCATGGAGGTATGAACTAATGATCTCCCCATGTGTACCTATCCAATGTGGTACCTGTCTGTCAGGTATGATCATGTACATCAACAGATACGCCCTCCATGGGCTCATATGTCATAGGGATCATAGAAATTTCAATCACATATAATCATCAATATTATTAAACATGTGCATAAAACCCATTTTACCCAGTCAAGTGCTCAAAGACATTATACAAATCTGCAATGCAAGTTTGGAGAAAGTGACAGGGTGTCCTATTGGGCTAGTGCCCATTGGAAAAGGGATGTATCTGGAAGATATTAAAGCCAATTCATGCAAATGGGTGAGGTGGATAAGGGATGTCCTGACAAGGGGTGCAATGAAAGCGGGGAAATACAGGGCTTACCTATTGGTGTCTTTGTAGAAGGCGAGTTGCACCTGTCCTAGAAGAAAATGTTTCCAATCCCATTCATGCCTTTTATTATTTATTATTTTCTTCTTTTTCTTCAAGAAGATAATTAGGGGACACTGCCCTGGCGTGGTGACCAGTGGTGGCAATGTTACCCACAAGCACTTTCACTGAGATGCGAAGGTTGGCTCGTGATAAGACCAACTTTCTCTTGGCCATGCAACCAAGATCCACTACCCTAGCGTGGTAACCAGCTGCTAGTAGTGTCATACCACTAGGTGCCCATGGACCTAATAGGATGGCTCGTGATGAGACCCCCTATCCTCTTACCATGTCTTGTTTTATTATTTTTATGGATCCCTCTTGTTTCTTACTAAGAATCATTTTACTTCTTTCTCGGGGATCCCTGGGCAAAGCATCTCGAGTTTTTCATTTTAGGATTTTATCTTTTGTCGAATGATTTTACCTTTTGGGCCTTTATCCCCTTCTTCCCACAAGGCAAGGTGCAACCCTTAAATAGTTGGCCAACCCAATTCCCAGACCAATGTAATGGGATGGATGAGCGGGAAGTAAGAGGGAAAGTGGTAAGTATGATGGTAGTGGACAATGACTTTTCAGAAATACCCCCACTAGAAACTCAAAACCTATGGGTGAAATCTTGCTAGGGAATCCTATCATTCCCCCCAGACATGGTCAAGTGGATAAGTACAAGATCCAAGCACCCATTAGAAACAAAAGGAATTAAATGCACATATACAAAGGTTTTGAGGATCAAATTGACACATACCATGATACCTAGACTCATTACCTCATGGAGCAAGAACCATCTCTGATACAGGACCAAGCCGAAGGTGATGGATGTTTTTGTTGTTGACAAAGTGGAGGCACTGAAAGGAAGAAAATATGGGCCCTCCAGGGCCATGCTCAAGTTGATCTAGCTCTTGGTACTCCATGTCTAGGACCTATGGGCCTTGAGACATAATCTCCTTAGTTATCAATAAAAGTGGGGGATAACATCTGGCTCCAACTCGAGGACATGTGCTCACTGTAGAACACATGAGAACCTCAACATCTATGGCATAACCTATAACCAGCTTGATCTCAATATCAATTATCAGTAATCATTTGGGGTGGTGATATCACCCCTAGATCATATATATATAACTGAAACAAAAACAATCATATGTACAAGTGTGAAAGCAAACTACTCTATCATGAAATGAAATGGTATATACAATGAATGAAAAATTCCTAAATATTTACCTACACTTACCTGTGAAGTCAAATCCCCCCACCTTGGTGGGATTTGAGGAGGTTCCCATTGACTGGTAATGGGCTCATTCTTCCTTCCAAAGTGGACAAGTAGTAAGAGTCGTCAACCAATTTTCTTCCAAGTTTGAAGGGCTCGAGCCAAGATTGAGTACTTCCTTTGAAATTAGTTGGCTATCCTTTCTTGGTATCCCACATACATAATACATACCCTTCCTTGTACTCTATAATCTTGTATTTGGTTGTTCCCTGAACAAACCTGGTGTATTATGCAGAGGGAGGGGGGTCGGATTCTGCTGTAAAGACTTCCTGCTGGGAAGGTCGAATCAGTTTGTCACTTTCTCCTATTTTTAGTAACTTCACGGTCCCAACTTCCTTTTATTTATATTTATCTAGGAGTCGTTGGTATTCTTCTTTCTTGGGCCATTGAATCTGATCCAAGTCTTCCTCTATCGCAAAAGGCATATCATTTGGAGAAAACTCAGGAAGACTTTTCATGATTTGCTCATGTGATTTTTCATCTTTGATGGGATCACCAGCTTCTTGTACATGGGTTGTATTCATAGGTACATTCGGGAAACGACCTGTGGTTCCATTTTTCAAAGGTATATTCACATAAGTGAGGTCCATCTCAAGAGTTCCACCCAACATTGAGGCAAACTTCCTATACAATAACATTCCCCACACATCTAGGACGTCTACTACCACTATGTCAAGGTGGACTACCTTTTAAGGGTATTATTTGAGGCAAACTTCCATGTTTTGAATTACCCCATGTGTGGGTATGGCTCTAGAACCAAAGCCACACACATTCATGTAGGGTGTTGAGACTTCTAGACCCAATTGTTGCATGACCTTGAGAGACATCATATCAGCACTGGCCCCTGAATCCAACATGCAATTGTTAAGGCTCTTTTTATTCATTATCAAGGTCATAAATAAGCGGGGATGTTTGTCATACTGGACCCTAAAGTGATCATCTTGTAACATAATAGGAGGGTCCATGGGTCTATCTAATCCTTTGAAGAAGTTGTCAAATCATTCTTTAACATATGGTACCTTAATGACTTCTCTCAGAGGGATGGTTACATGCATCTTAGATAGTGCCCCTTCAAAGTCAAAGTTTAAGTCCACTCTCTCGATTTTGGAATTTTTAGGGAGGATAATGTCTGAGGGAGGAGGTTTCTTTTGAGCTGCCACAAGAATGGTAGAGATGGGTTGGTTCAACTTCTTTCATCTATACACCTAGAATTATTGTTTCTTCAACTTCTCTTTTGATTCGTGGTCTAGGTTGTTTATCACTGCCATTCTAGAGGCTAGCCTGCATGGCTTCTTCTTTTACGCCCTCCCGATGTTCTTCAAGAGTGATATTTATTTGGGGGCCTTCCATGACATGACCCATATTGTTCACTTGTTGATGGCCATCATTGTTGTAAGGACACTCATGTTCCCAATGTGCTTCACCACACTACAAGCACCAAGGATTTTCATCCACGATATTTTGCAGGGGCTAGGGTGTTAGGGACCCCTTGTTCATTCTTTGGTTTATAAACTTGGTTTCCCCTTTGGAATTGGCCTTTGTAAGGGACTCTTGGTGCTTGGTTTTGGGATCTTTCTAGGTTGACAATC
>SNQJ01S0182350.1:0-19261 GCA_010110895.2 Picea sitchensis | reverse complement strand
GGGGTGTAAATACTTCATGGGGTATAAACATGACTGAAAGTGAAAGACCTATGAATCAGGAAGATAATCAGGCTCCACAACCAACATACTTCAAACGTCAAGACTCAAGAGGAATAGTGAGACAAAATGATTTCCCTTTTTATATTTAGAGAAAGCGTTCACAGTTGGCTTAGTTCTCATATCTGTGAGGGATGGATTTTCTCCTTGGTCGGTGATTGTTATAGGAGTTTATACTGAATTCAAATCTTGTAAGATAAATTACTTTTGCTGGGGGATTCTACACAGGTCCATGACCGATATATTAGCCTTCAATTTTTTCAAATCTTCTACTATGTTTTAGTCTACCTTGGGCAATTCTCGGGTATGGATGTTTATGGGATTTCTTTGGGAGACAAAATATTTTTTCGAGTGATCGAATGTTTGTTTTCCTCTCGAAGAGTGTGCCACAGTAAGGTCATTTGAGACCAGGTGACCCCTACTTCACGTTTGCACAACCAATATCTTTGCAGGTGGTTCTTGAACCTCAAATATATCATTGGAAGGAATTGGTAGGTCAGGGTCCCAAATCAACATGGTTGTTTCTTTAGGTGGATCAATTTCTTCCTAATCAACAATATTCATAGCTGAGCCACTTGATTGTTTGGTAAGGGAAACCTCGTCTAGAAACCAGTTGGCCATCAAATTCATGGCATGCACCCATTGTGGGAAGTCTCTTTTTTGAATGTTTCTCTTGGTGATAGGTACAGAAAGAGTCAGATGCTACATTTCCCAGATCGATATTTAACTTGGCTGGGGGAGGTTCAATTTATTTGAACGATGGATTTCTTTTAAAAAAGGGTTTATAGGGCCTTGTTACACATTATTTTCGTCATCCCTATGATCGTTAATGATGTAAACCTATATGTTGCCTTCAGAGAGGTTAGTGGTCTGAATTCCTGAAGAAAGAAGGGAGAAGAACTTTTCCTGAGAGAAGAAGTTGTGTTTTCCTCTTTAAAAACCTTATTTTGGAGGATTTTCGTAGGCTGCTCTATATTCAAGGTGCGGAAATGCCTAATTTCTGCACCTTTCTCTATATTTGGGTTGCAGAGTTTCCGCAGGTTTCTATATAGATAGGGTGCGATGGCCTTCGTACGTGGGAAAAACGAGCATTTTCTTGATGCTTCTAGAAGAAGAAGCTTCTATGGTGAGGTGGCCTCCGAATGGTTTGGATCTTACTCTCTTTCATGATTTAGTGGGATCATCCTAACCTCCTCACTTGATCCTCTTCAGCTTATAAAAGGAGAGGATCTCTCATGGGCAAAGTTAGCTTGATTGGGTGGGAAAGTTCTTGAGCCTTTAAGATTAGAAATTTGGCTTGAGATTGTTAGCTTGGTATGTTGTCTTTGAGCTTTGCTTTGTCAAGATAGATTGTGAGTAGCTATCAGATCCAACCATTTGAGAAAGAAGTGTGTGGGAAGCAAAGAACTATTGGAAGGAACCTTATGACATCAAGGCATCCGGTTGTAATCTCTCTTCCTATTATTTAATATAATACAGTGGCATGCTTCTTTCCATAGAATTGTCTTTATTTTATTGCATAATTCCTTGATCATATGCATAGGTTGTTATTGAATATACTTTTACTTCTTTCACTTTGGTTGGTTTGTGTCTCACTGCAGGATCAATATCACAAGAGAACCGGAGCGAAACAGGAACAAAAAAGACATAAGGAAGCGACACTTAAAGGTATGTCTCTCATATTTTGTTTGGTAGTAAATTCGATGATTAGAGCCTAGGGAAAGTGCCATGTTCTGTCTTGTTTTGTTCTAGATCTAGGTGGATCTAGGGAGATTAGTTTATGTCCACATTTACTGATTTATCCAACAACAAAATTGGTGACTTGAATGGGGAACAAATTGTTTTCCTAATTTGTATTGATTTCTTTCTTTGATTGCTTGGTTTCTATTTTCTGAGTCACTGGGAGACCCAGGTTGACTCTCTGACTATTAAACTTCACTGGAAAACCTTCTTAATTTTTAATTTTTTCCATTTTTGTTTTATTTCTGCACCCTTCTTTGAGGGATAGTGCGACAACTTAGGATTTTCGCACCCTACCTGTTTAGCCCAATGCAGAAGCTCTGCACCCTACCCCTTTCTATCCTGCGAAGATCAAGGATTTTCGCACTGTGCTAGTCTTCCAGCCTGCGGAAATCGTGAAAAAAATTGGTTTTTGTTGGTTTTTTCCTTACCCAGACCTTGGATTTGGTTTTGGGGTGAATTTTTAGGTTTGATTATGATCTGAATACAGTCTGCTTGACAAAATTTGAATCTTCTTTCAACCATATTTACCTTATTTTTGCTTTGTTTGTTTTTGAAAGATTTGATCTCTTCCTTTGAGTGTATTTCTATTACAAAGCATCATTTTTCTTTAGAATTGTTTAGTGGACGAATACTTCTTTTTATGAATAAATTGTGTTAAAAGAGAAACTTAGTTTGGGTTGTTTTTGTTTTGAAGTGATTTTCTATTTGTTTTAGTGTCTCTTTGAAACAAAAAATTGTAATTTCTTGCCTTATACTATATTGGGGGATTCCTTGCATTTGACGTAGAGAAATTGCACGATTCTTGGCATTTTTTTGGGACCATGAATCGTGTACTGGAAAACCTTCTTAATTTATTTATTTTCCATTTTTGTTTTATTTCCGCACCCTGCTTTGAGGGACAGTGTGACAACTTAGGATTTCTGCACCCTACCTATTTATCCCAGTGTGGAATCTCTACACCCTACCCATTTCTGGCCCACGGAGATCAAGGCTTTCTGCATTGTGCTAGTCTTCCAGCCTGCAGAAATCGTGAAAAAAATTGGTTTTTGTTGGTTTTTTCCTTACCCAGACCTTGGATTTGGTTTTGGGGTGAATTTTTGGGTTTGATTATGATCTAAATACAATCTGCTTGACAAAATTTGAATCTTCTTTCAACCATATTTACCTTATTTTTTCTTTGTTTGTTTTTGAAAGATCTGATCTCTTCCTTTGAGTGTCTTTCTGTTACAAAGCATCGTTTTTCTTTAGAATTGTTTAGTGAAAGAATACTTMTTTTTATGAATAAATCATGTTAAAAGAGAAACTTAGTTTGGGTTGTTTTTGTTTTGAAGTGATTTTCTATTTGTTTTAGTGTCTCTTTGAAACAAAAATTGTAATTTCTTGCCTTATATTATATTGTGGGCTTCCTTGCATTTGATGTAGAGAAATTGCATGATTCTTGGAATTTTTTGGGGCCATGAATCGTGTATTGGCGTACAATATCTTTTGCTCATTTCTTGAGAATCTTGATATTGATGAGTTTAATAAATTATGGGACATTGTGCATCTGGGAATGATAAATGTTTTCTCCTTCTCGTAGCATAGTTTTCATCGAAATGAGAAGATTGCATCTTCATCTCTTTGCATAAATTTCAAGTCGGTCAAAACACCATATTGTCCATGCCATCTTCCTTTTGAGTAACAACAACCTTAGAAATAAAGCGCTTATAAAAATTGATTAGACATTTTTATATTTTTTGGTAGCAGACCTACATTAGATTAGTTGTAGGGATTTGGAATAGGTGTGAGAGGTAACTTTACAAAGCTGCAAACAAATATAGAATCTTGCGTTAGGGAGCGGTGAAATCCATTTATTACATTTTTTCCTGGGAAGCCCTTCTAACACAAAGGTCAATCACGCAGTCACATTAAGACTAGGAGAGGTACTCACCCTGCTTTGTTGGTTTTGGTGTATATATTGCGCGTATTATGGGGGTCTCTTGAAGGTATACCCACAATGATGAGTGGAAGCCTTTCAAGTTGATTTCGGGCTAGATACCCTGCCCTTACACATGGATCAGACTGCCGATTGTTTCCCCAAGCATCGCTATTGTAGTTGGTAACCTTAGTGGACTATCTCTTTAGGGTATTTACACGAGGTGACTGTAGAGGGGAAAGTCTTCACAGTACCTAGAATCGACATTGGTCAAACTCGTTCAGGCTCCTTGGAGGCTATACCCATGATTATGTGTGGGATCTTGCACTAGTGTGTAAGTTCATTAAGCAGGTTGTCAACGTAACTTTTCCACCCGCTCTATCTCAACCCTTTCTTACTTTGATCCAGCGATGTTGGATTTCATCACCAACTAGTGTGCTCATTGTGAGAAGGTTTTCTTTTCTTGCTTACTTACTATATTTTTAGCGTGTGTTGTTTGTTTTCCCTAGCAGACTCTAGGTTGGGTCTTTATTTAATGGCATCCGTTCCTAGAACGACCAATGAAGGAAACCCTATTCCAGGGGAACCTTTTGTTTTTCCTTCTTACGGGAACATTGGTCCTCCTCACATCACTAATTTGAGCCTTCCAAGTCTCACAATTGGATTACCAGTATGGTTTTTTTCCACCCTGGTAATATCGAATGCAGCTAGTACTTATGTTGTAAGAACTTACCCCCAAGAACATCAACCTCATGTTGATCCTTTGCCTTCTTCACCTTCTCAACTTGCAAGGTCTTCTTCCATTTCATCTTCTTTGTCGAGTGAAAGATCTGAATCTAGTAACTCGGTGGATAAGAAGAACAAGAAAAGGAAGAATAAGAAGAAGAAAAATAAACAAGGATCTAAAATTACAACCACTACCGGATGTGTTGGAAAGAAACCAATTACTGTTGATTGTGTTGGGAGTGTTGATGATGTCAAGATCACTCAAACAACATGTAAACCCAAGTACCTTTGTCAGCTTTGTAAGGTGAGCCATCTTCTTAAAGATTTCCCTGGTCTATCCAAGGTTATAGAAGTATGGTCTACACATCCTCGCTAATCCATGTCATCAACCTATGAACAACATGTTTATGACCTACCATCAACTAGTCAATATACCCTTGGGAAGAATAAACGTAGAGTCAAGTTTCCTTGTAGGTTATGTGGAGGGAGTCATCAAACTCACCTTTTCCCTCATATGGACAAAGCCTCGAAATTACTGGAAGACATGACTATTTCACTGCCTCAACTTCCAACTACTTATCTCAAGATTTCTCTCAACCCATCTATAGTTGATGGAATGATCAATCGGGTTCCCCCGTCGTTCAATCTGGTTGATCAGGTCCTTAGTTGAACCAATTGACAAAGTGGTCGATCTGATTCCATCCTTGATCGATCCCACTCTCCTGTTAGAGAGTGCAAACCAAACGGTCTATTCGTTTCCACCCATCGACCCCATTATCCCCTTAGAGAATGAAACCCAAGTGGTCGATCTGATCTCGACATCGGCCGATCCTACTCTCACGCTCAAGAGTAAACCCGATACTGCCCATGTTTTTCTCGTTGATACAGACTCTATCATGTCGGGGGGTATTCCTCCTTCTCTCCTGGAACTTCCTCCAAGTAATGAGACCATCCTTTTTAATTGGGGTGTGTGTCTTCCCTCTCACATTCCTTTCCAGATTACAGTACAGGTTTGTGGTCGAGACGTTCCTCAGACATTGATAGATGAAGGTGCATCCATTAGTATTTTGTCCTCTCTTGCTTGGCAAGATTTGGTTTGTCCTCAGCTTGTGCCAGTTACATAGAATCTGTTAGATTTTAATAGAAGAACCAGTCAACCTCTAGGGACCCTTCCTCAGTTTCCTGTAACTTTGGGAGGGAAAACTGTCTTTATTGATGTCATGATAGTCCAAGATCCCTTCAATTTTTCTTTACTCCTTGGGAGAGATTATGTATATTCCATGAAATCTATCGTGTCCACTCTTTTTCGTGTGATATATTTCCTGCACGATTGAAGAATTGTGACCATTGATCAACTTTCATTTTTTGGTCTTGACTTGACCTCAATGACCTCCCTACATGGTTCTTATTTGCAGATGGTATCGCCCCTGCCACAGGTAAATTATGTGGCGTTGTCTCCCATGACTTCCACTACTGATGGCAATGACTTGGATCTGGTAGTTGACATGGTGACCTCTTCGGTAGGGCTATTGGAGCCTGACCTCCTTACCCCTCTCGTGACCCTCGACATTTGTTCCTTCCAGAGTGTGTTTCTTCCATCAAATGAAGATCTCTTGGAAGCCATGACCGAGTTTTGTCCCTTGACATGGTGTCCTTCCAGAGCATTGTCCTCTTGGAAGCCGTGATCAAGAAGAGCCTTGAACATGCTTTTCTGCTTTCAATCTCATTAAAAAATGAAACCAACGTCAAGCATGATTTTCTGATTTCAAGCTCGTTAAAAAATGAAACCATCTTTGAGCATGGTTTTATGATTTCAAGCTCCTTAAAAAATGAAACTAGTTACGAGGATAGTTTTATGTCTCTGTCACAACCTCGTTAAAAAATAAAATAGAGGTTATGAACATAGTTCATGTTTCTGTGTCAAGCTCGTTAAAAAATGAAACAGAGGTCTAGGGATTGAACCTGGATTCTCGAGCATAGTTCCTATCCTGTGTCAAGCTCGTTAAAACATGAAACAAATTCCCCCTCTCTATTGAGTGAAGTCCTTCGTCTAGTATTTGAAGCTTCCTTTCCTCCGCCTTTGCGGTTGGACGAAATGAAGCTTGGGGGGCAATGCTTCCAGTCTATGGAATTTATGCTAAAGTTGAGCCACTAGCTTCTTAAGCTGGGGGCTAAGTACCAACCATGCGAATCTGTAAACCATGTGTTGGGAAGTCAGTAGCATAATTTCCTCTGGTTCAAGCTTGTGTAAAAATGAAACCAGGTCCAAGCATAGTTTTGGTTAGTTTGTAAGCTTGTGTAAAAATAAAATCTATCCCAAGCATAGTTTTGTTTTGTTTTAAAGCTTGCGTAAAAATGAAAAAAATCACGAGCTTAGTCTTTGTTCTTTCTCATGCTCGTAAATACATGAGAATAAGTTACCAAGCTTAGTCTTTGTTATTTCTCATGCTCGTAAATCGATGAGAATGTAACTGAGTAAACGTTTGTCATTTTTTGGGGCTCGTAAACATTATACGAAAAAGGAACCCCCTGGAGTTCTCTTCAAGCTCTTTTCAGACTCTCTAAACATGAAAATATTGTCAAGCGATCTTGTTCTTTTCATGCTCGTTAAAGTATTATAAAGCACATCTGTTGAGCGATAGTTTATCTCTTTTTTGGTCTCATCAGACTAAATTATAAAAAAGGAACTGAGAGAGTTCTCTTTAAGTGTTTTTTAGACTCTCTAAACATGAAAAACCCTTGAGTTTTCTTTCTTTGGAATCATAAAAGAAACATCGAAAGGCCCATATGGGACCGAACCACTCCTTCTTATGGTTTGTTAAACATACTCTGAGGGACTCGTCTGAAGGATGAGCTTACATTACAAGAATATGTTATCCTCCTCAAGCTTGCGTAAAAATAAAGAGGTACTTGCTAGAAATGGTGGGGGAAAAATTGGGAAAGAAATGTGTCTAAACCTGTATTCCATGGAAGAGTTACCTTTGAACATGATACCCTTCCACTCGCTTTGTGTCTAGGTTGGAAAATCCGCTCGCCTCTTGGTTATAATCCTTTATAATATTGGTCTATGATCCCTGGTGTTGAGTCAATGTTTCCAAGAGACTTGTCATGTCATCAATATGTTCAAAGATAAGTTCAACCTAGAAATCCTTCTATTGCGTTGGCCATTTCTGTAGTCCTTAAGGCTTCTATTGTGTCGACCATCCTTGAGTCAGTACTGAATCACTTGTTACTCTGATCTACTTCAAATCTTGTTACCCGTTTCATGTCATTGATGGGGGATACATTAAGGAACTCCTGTGATGAGTCTTTTCCTGTCGACTTAAACTCATTATCCAGGAATTAGACTTAGAAACTAATTGGTACCTTGGAACTTGCATGCCTCAATGATAGGTTTCCTCGCTTTCGACAGTGGGTTTTCATTATCGACCTCTGATCGAGAGATTTCGCCAAGTGTTCGACTTCAACTCATTGATTCACATCCATTGGATTGTACTGGTGTACCTTGGGAGTCATTGACATTAATGGTGATTTATCTCGCACTTGTTAACGATATTCACTAATGATCGGTAATCAAGTGGTTTCTACCATGTTCGACTTCAACACATGTATTCACATGGTTAGATTTGTACTATAGAGTGGTGGAGATGAAGACCCTGAATCTTTTCTTGTAGATTTAGGTTGCATTGGAGTATATTTAGTTTGTATTGTTGCATAGATCCACATTGTATGTCTCGTAGCTATGTTCAAATTTGAGTCTTTAACACATAGATCCACTGTGTATTTTTGGTGGCTATGTTCATATTTGAGTCATAATGGCATGGATCCATAGTGTATGTTTGGTGGCCATTACCTGTATTACTTGACATGTATCTTTGCAGTATGACATTTATTCTTTGATTAATTTGTATTATGAGTATGGGAGTGCCTACCTTAGTGATGATATATTATTGTACTGTATTTCCTTGTTTGTTGGTAGGTTTCCGACCGACGTGTTCCTTGTTCCCTACACACACTCGACAAAGTATTTTAGCTATCACTCTGTTCTAACTTTATACTTTGGGGGGATCTATGTTACACATTATTTTCTTCATCCCTATGATTGTTAATTATGTAAACCTATATGTTGCCTTTAGAGGGGTCAGTGGCCTGAAGTCTTGAAGAAAGAAGGGAGAAGAAATTTTCCTGAGAGAAGAAGTTGTGTTTTCCTCTATAAAAACCCTATTTTGGAGGATTTCTGTAGGTTGATCTATATGCAGGGTTCGGAAATGCCTGATTTACACACCTTTCTCTATATTTGGGTTGCAGAGTTTCCACAGGTTTCTCTATAGCTAGGGTGCGACGACCTTCGTACGTGGGAAAAATGAGCATTTTCTCGATGCTTCTAGAAGGAGAAGCTTCTATGGTGAGGTGGCCTCTGAACGGTTTGGATCTTACTCGCTTTCATGATTTAGTGGGATCATCCTAACCTCCTCACCTTATCCTCTTCAGCTTATAAAAGGAGAGGATCTCTCATTGTAAAAGTTAGCCTGATTGGGTGGGAAAGTTCTTGAGCCTTTGAGATTAGAAATTTGGCTTGAGATTGTTATCTTGGTATGTTGGCTTTGAGCATTTCTTTGTCAATATAGATTGTGAATAGCTATCAGATCCATGGTCTCAGAATCCTTGGAGAAAGAAGTGTGTGGGAAGAAAAGAACTATTGGAAGGAACCTTACGACATCAAGGCATCCAGTTGTAATCTCTCTTCCTATTATTTAATATAATACAGTGGCATGCTTCTTTCCCATATAATTATCTTTATTTTATTACATAATTCCTTGATCATATGCATAGGTTGTCATTGAATATACTTTTAATACTTTCACTTTGGTTGGTTTGTGTCTCATTGCAAGATTAGTATCACAAGAGCACCAGAGAGAAACAGGAACAATAAAGACATAGTAAGTGACACTTAAAGGTATGTCTCTCATCTTTTGTTTGGTAGTAAATTCGATCATTAGAGCCTAGGGAAAGTGCCATGTTCTATCTTGTTTTGTTCTATATCTAGGTGGATCTAGGGAGATTAGTTTATGCCTGCATTTACCAATTTATCCAACAACAAGCCTTTGACCTTGGTTTCCTCCCCCTACACTTCTTTTCATGTCTATGGTTTCGTTTGACAACTTCTTTATCATTCG
Source organism: Picea sitchensis (assembly GCA_010110895.2). Lineage (NCBI taxonomy): Eukaryota > Viridiplantae > Streptophyta > Pinopsida > Pinales > Pinaceae > Picea > Picea sitchensis. The sequence goes on along the minus strand of SNQJ01S0182350.1, from coordinate 9,643 downwards.
TTGTAGGTATTCTATGTATCCACTTCCTTTTCGGGACCTTGTTATGTTTTTTTCCCTGGGGGTCTGGTCAACAAGAGTCCTCTCCTAGGAGTAGGTTGAACTTCCTTCTTAACTAATGAGACTCAAACTTATTTACATCCCTTCATTTGGAATTCTATAGTTTTGGCTTCCTCAAAATTCTTAGCTAAGGTGGTTTTGGCATTCCTCTTCACAAATATGGAAATAGAAGCAGGGATAGCATTAGCGTATACTTTGATTTGCAACTCATGAGTGGGTTTAGATTCAGGTTGAAACTTGTTTAGGATAGTGGTGAATTGTTGATTGAAGTATTTAACCTTCTCCTTTGAACTCATGGTGGCGGCAAACAACTCGGCCATCAAATCTCCTATAGTGGTTTCTTCCGTAAATTTGTCTAAAACATCCTTTTGAAACTTTGTCCAACTAGTTATGGACCCTACAGGCATGTTAAAATACCACGTGGAGGCCAAATTATCAAAAGTATAGGGTAAAATCTTGCAAACTATGTCTTCTTGTTGGACATTCATCAATCTAATAACTAGTATGAATTTTTTTATATGGTCTTCAGAAAATTCTAATGTTTCTGGATCAAATTTAGGGAGTAACTTTTATGGATGTCGGGGAACGTTATGTACTCATCCATGGATGGCCAAAGCATCTATGGCCAACCAAGGTTGATTATTCTAAGGTGGGTTCCCCCTTTCTTCATTATGATCATTGTTATCTTCCATGTCTTCTAACTCTGAAACTGAGCATTCTGAGTTAAACCCTTCTTCGTCAAATTCAAAATTGTCAGGCTCAAAACAGTAACCAGGTGGTGTTTTGGGGATTAGATTGAGGGGGTGTTTGATATCAGTGAGGGAGAAATCTATCAAGTCTTCTACTTTGTGAAAACAAAATTGGTCATGGGTGTCGACCATGGGTTTGCTTACTTGTTTTCTATGAGGGAGTAACAAAGCTAAGGGTAGTGATCCAATTTTTCAAGTGTAGGCTCTTGTGATTCTTTTGAACTGGTTCAACTCCTCATGGGGAAGAGAATAAGGTATTTCAGGGAAAAAATATTCTTCCTCTTGCTAGGGTAAGTTACTCGTTTCAAGAGTACTCAGTGTGTGTGGGTGGCATAGACCCCGCCCCCTTCCCTCTGGAATTTCAGGGTTGATCGACCTCCCGGTCTAGGATCATTCAAGTCAATGAACTGAATGGTTATTCAAGATCCTGATGGAACCGATTAACTTGACACAGGCCCTTTACCTTCTTAACGCAGGTAATGTGGCGCCTACAGACCCTTTCCTTCTTAATGTCAACATATTCTATCTCTCTGTGCTAAGCTTCCTCCTTGATATGACCACGGACTTCTACCCTAGTCCAGATCCCTTTGTGCCTTTGTAATTCAGAGATTTCGTGAGCTGCTTAATCCCCCTTTTCCTAATTCTTGAATCGACAAATTCCCTCGGACGCGACCTTCGGTCCACATTCCTCTCGCAACTAACGACTCTGATCAAATCACAAGTTTGGAATTCGTGAGTCATATCTTCTCCTGACACTGTCCTTCCCGACTTTCGAATCAGTGAAGTGTCGATCCCAACTCCATGTGTCCTATCCCAATGGGCGACCAAGATTACTTCGGCTCTCAGCTCTTCGAGTATTCTCCTCTTAACGTTTCTTGAAGCATTCTTCCTTCGAGCTGCGTAGATCTCTACCATGTGTCTTCTGGATCCAATGGTCCAAAATCACTTCGCGTCTCGCGACTTCGTGAATATATTTTTTTGCACCCATGAAACCTCTCGAGGTTCCTGTTCTCAAACTTTTGCCACCTATCTCTCCCGACGATGGATAATTTCACTATCTTTGGGACTTATGCGAGTCCTCAACCCCTTTTGCACACTTAGTGCAAATTATTTCTTTCGATACTTAGGCTATTATTGAACTCCTTCTGCACTCCTTATAGAGTTCTACGTAGACTCTTATGCGACTTTTCTTGGCTTGAAAACCTTCAAAGTTCACCGTTCCTCTGTGAACTCCCTCATGCCCTCCTGGTAGTTTCTTTTTCTTCCTCCTGAGATTGTAAGATGGACTTACAATATCTTTGGCACACTCACTGTGCTCAAAATCCTTCTTCGACGAATTATCCCTTAGCTTACGGAAGGGTTTAAGGAATCTCCTTTCCTTTGTTGATGCATTCTTGCAAAGCCTTCCTTCCTCAGAATGTTCATTAATTCTGGGATTCTCTTAAGGGTTCCAACACTTCTAACAATGTTGCTCTTGTACACTCTCATCCTTTCTCAATGCCCTCATGGAAGAGTGTTTCAAAGTGTTCAGTAACTCTGAGTTGTGCTTTATACTACAAAGTATTTCTTTCCAAAGTACTTAACCACCTTGAAATTTCCCCCTGAGTCTGTGAATTAACCTGGTATTCCCTCTTGGCAGTCTCTCTTTTGAATTCACCAAAGTTCAGACACACACTCCTTGCATCATCTCAAAGAGTTTCCTCACTCTGTCGTGCACTCCTTGCACTTAGCCTAGAGAACCAGACCTAATATGACACACTCGCAGATAGAAAACTATATCTCTATCCCTGCAGACGATTTATAACATTCATATACAATTCAAATGCATGTAAATGGAATTCATAACACAACATCCATTACACAAAATTTGAAAACAGGAAACACTGTCATTTTCTATTAATGGTAGAATGTCAAATTAAAATAGTGGAGTTCGAGCTACAACTGAGTCTCATCTCTGTGTGTTTCTCTCCTATCTAAATCTATCTTATCTAACCTCCTACAATCCCTACAACCCAACCTCTACTTTGCAACAATTACAAATATTTATACAAGAGGGGCTCGACAAGCTTCCCTCACAAACTAAACTACTGGTGTCAAATCACCATTCAAAATGCCGATCTAATTGGAAAATTACAATGATGCAAATCCACTCCAAATCGGATGCAGATCCCTCCTGCTGTCAACCACTTAATGGTGACCTTATATACATCTTGTGTGAAGGCATAACTTGACTCTTCTAGCTTGTCATCATTAAATTCATGGATCACGCTTTTGATTCTTGAGGAAAAAAAAGAGAGGGTGACGCCTCTCCCTTTCTTGAGTGCGCACCATACGAGTTAATTGACTAGCACGTGTTGAGGTGGAGTGATTCTCTTGCATCATACTCCATGGCTATGCAAATCATGAGCTCCTGCTCATGATCTTTCCAACGTGCCTGAAATCCTCCTAGATCCCAAACTTTCTCATGGGGTTGTCTTTCGACTCCTCTACTTCGTTGCTTCTGCTCCTTCATCTCCCTTGCTTCTCATGAAGGATTCCTTATGTTCAACTTCTCCTTGCTGACCGCTTCCTCTGCTGACCCTAATATCATCTTCCTTATCTCCTCAACCACCTCGTCTAGCTGCTGCATTGACTGGCTCTCCCGTTGTAGACTAGCTCACTGCACTTCTTCCTTGAACATGGGTAAATCCCATTGATCTCACAAGTTGTCTTCTTCATATCTTGTGGCCTTATCTTGCCACTCTGTTGCAGTATCCACTCCTACATGCTTCTCATCACTAGGATTCTGCTCAACTTCCACTCCTCCTGACATATTGACTCCTATCAGTCCTTCGCCTGGTCCCATTCCAGCTTCCTCCAACTACTCCTCATGTTGGCGTGTCTCCTCTGGCATGGCTATATTATGGAAGCCACCTTCTGGTTCTAGACTTTCTAACCAATCCTATAGTGCCTTTAACTCTAATTCCCACTGAGTGAGTGACTCAACTGGGTGTTCTCCTTCTATTGGGACAATCTTCAATATATGTTTGTCCTCCCTCACGACAATCTCAGTTCGTTGTCCTTCCATCGCATATGAAACATTTGTGCTCCTCTCTCCTCAGATACTTGGTAGGAATATATCAACTCCTCCAATGATCAGAACGTTCCCCTGATCCTTCTCTTAGATGGTGGAAGTTTTCAACTTCTCATCATCTTCATTCACACGATTCACAGTTCCGCGTGAATCTCTATCTGAGTGAGGTATTTCTTCTACCTTCTCTCCATCTGTTAACACCCTTTGACATGAAATCTCAGCTGAGCTCCTTTCTTCCCCTTTTCCCATGTAGAAAATTGGGATGTCTCCTCTGCCCACCTGGTAGTGCACGAGATCCACTTATCCCTTCCCATTGCCCACCTAGCAACCTACGAGACCCTTTCCATATCTCTTTCCCTCGTCACTGATATTTTCAACATACCTTATCCACCTTTTTAACACCTATTGCTGCCCTCTAGCCAACAACTTCCAAACATGAAATTTCACTGTCCTTTTAAAACGCCATTTGTACCTCCAGTGCACCTTTGCCTCCTACTAAATTTTCAATGCTAGCTTCTCCATCTGTGCTCTGATTTCACTGAACTCCTTTTCTATCTTTGATTTTCTTTTCTGCAGGAAGACTCTCCCTTGACCATGTTCATGACTTCCAACAACTATATTTCTTCACCTACAACCCACCTGGATATTTACCATATGATACACACCTTGAAAAAACCTCAAAAAAATATCGCACTCTGTCTCCCTTGCCTACATAAATCAGTTATGCATTATCTCTGATATCTCCTTTGTCTACTATCTGTAGAAAAAAACAAGCTCTGAGATCTCCTTTGTCTACGATCTATAGACAAAAACAAGCTCTGATATCTCCTTTGTCTACAATCTGTAGACAAAAACAAGCTCTGATACCACTTCTGGTGCAAACTCCACCCCCTTCCCTTTGGAATTTAGGGGCTATTCGACATCTCGATATAGGATCCTTCAAGTCACCAAACCAAATGGTTCGTCGGGCTCTTGATGGAACCAATTAACTTGACATAGGTCCTTTACCTTCTTGGTGTAGGTAATGTGGTGCCTGTGGACCCTCTCCTTCTTAACGTCAACAGATGCTAGCTCTCTGTGCTAGGATTCCTCCTTGATATGACCGTGAGATTTGGCCATGGGATAGCTCCCATCGTGCCTTCGTACTTCAGAGATTCTGTGAGATGCTTACTCCCATTTTTATTGATTCCTAAATTGGTGAATTCCCCGAAACCCAATCTATGGTCCACGTTCCTCTCATGACCAATGGCTGTGATCAAATCACAAGTTCGGACTTCACGAGTCCTCTCTTCTCCCAACTCTTCCCTTCCTAACTTATGAATCAACGAAGTGTCAATCCCAACTCCACGTATCCTATCCCAATGGACAACCAAGATTACTTCGTCTCTCATCTCTTCGGGTATTCTCCTCTTAAATTTTCTCGAAGGGTTCTTCCTCCGAACTGTGTGGATATCTACCACGTTTCTTCTAGATCCAACGGTCCAGAATCACTTCATGCCTCGCGACTTTGTGAATATMTATTTTTTCACCTAACAAACCTCCCGAATTTCCTGCTCCCGAACTTCTGCCACCTGTCTATCCCAACGATGGATAATTTCACTATTTTTGGGACTTCGACGAGTCCTCGGCCCCTTTTTCACAGTTAATGCAAATTATTTCTTTTGAGACATAGGATATTCTTCAACTCCTTATGCACTCCTTGCAAAGTTCTGTGCAGAATCTTCTGTGACTTTTCTCGGCTTGAAAACCTTCAAAGTTCATTGTTCCTCTGTGAACTCCCTTGTGCCTTGTTGGCAATTTATCGCTCTTCCTCCTGATCTTGTAATATGGAATTACAATATCTTTTGCACACTCCTTGCACTCAAATCCGTTCTTCGAAATCTTCTCCCTTAGCTTACATAAGGGTTTAAGGCATCTCCTTTCCTTTGTCGATGCACTCTTGCAAAGCCTTACTTCCTTAGAATGTTCAGTAATCCTGGGATTCTCTTAAGGGTTCCAAGACTTCTAACAATGTTTCTCTTGTAACCTCTCATGCTTTCTCTATGCCCTCCTGGCAGAGTGTTTCAGAGTGTTCAGTAACTCTGAGTTGTGATTCCTCCTACACATTATTTATTTCCAAGGTACTTAACCACCTTGAAATTTCCCCCTCATTCTGTGAATTAACCTGCTACACCCTCTTAGCAGTCTATCTTCTGACTCCACTGACTTCGTAGTTCAGACACGCACTCCTTGCGTTGACTCACAGAGTTTCCTCTCTCTGTCATGCACTCCTTGCACTTAGCCTAGAGAACCAGACCTAATATGACACACTCGCAGATAGAAAAATGTATCTCTATCCCTACAGACAATTTCTAACATTCATATACAATTCAAATGCATGTAAATGAAGTTCATAACACAACATCCATTACACAGAATTTGAAAACAGGAAAAAATGTCATTTTCTATTAATGGTAGAATGTCAAATTACAATAGTGGAGTCTAAGCTACAACTAAATCTAGACTCTCTGTGTTTCTCTCCTAGATAACTCTATCTTAGATAACCTCCTACAACCCATACAACTCAACCTCTACTTTGCAACAATTACAAAGATTTATACAAGAGGGGCTCGACGAGATTCCCTTGCAAGCTAAACTAGTGGTGTCAAATGACCATTCAAAATGCATGTCTAATGGGAAAATTACAATGATGGAAATCTGCCTCAAATCGGATGCAGATCCCTCCTTCCGTCAACCACTTAATGCCGACCTTATCTCCATCTTGTGTGAAGGAACAACTTGACTCTTCCATCTTGTCATCATTAAATGCCTGGATCATGCTTTTGATTCTCAAGGAACAAAATGAGAGGGCGATGTCTCTCCCTTTATTGAATGCGTACCATACGAGTTAATTGACTGGCGCATGCTAAGGTGGAGTGATGCTTCTGCATCAGTGGGATATCTTGAGAATGACTAGCCATGCATGTGGACTGTTTTGAATTTATAGGCTGTTTGAAATATTAGATTAGAAATATTGTCAACCATTCATTCTACAGACCCTTCTTCTAGTGCCAATTCTGTTGAGGGGTCCTAAATCACTTTAACTCAATAGTAGGAACCAAACTTGCCACCAAGGCCCAATTATACTCGGCAACGTTTGATAGTTGAATGGAGACCCATATCTTGTGATCCGACCAAATAATCGATGGGATTTACATAGTGATATACAAGATATCTTCTTGTGAAAACTCCTCCTTCAGTTTGAACACTTTTTTTTTTTTGTATGTTCTCTTATAGATGGGTCTGATAAAAGATATGTGTTGGTATAAACCAGCTGGGTAAAAGAAAAAGGGGGAAACTTAACTACTAAGGAAGGTTGAGCTGAGGATAACTGTTGGGACTCAGAAATGTCGTATTTTCATCCACCTTTCACTTCATCATTCTTCACATTTCATCGCCCCATTAACCTTTCATGATATCATTTTCATAAATATATTTGGGTTTCACCTTATTATTTTCCACTTTATTTATTTTAAGTATTAAAAGGGAATTTGTGATTAAATATTAGAAAATCGACATGTTTTCATATATATCTAAAAAATGTGCGAGCTTTGTAATGTGTAGGAATATGTGAAGATTAATTCAAAAATACTTCTCGAATACTTCCTCCACCATTTCAAGATTTGAGGAGATAATTCAATCCTATTCCAAGGAGAAGATCATGGATATTTGGTTGTCATATCTTATCCAAGATATATGAGAGATATGTGTGAGGATTTGAAGGGATTATATTTTGTAATAATGGGAAATTGGTTGAGAGAAAAGTGGATGTGTAATTATGAGATGCTTATCTTCTTTTCAAAGCTCTCATGTATAAAAGAGAGTTCTCTCTCTTCATGAGAGGGGGAGAATTGTTATGATGTATATTGGATTCATGAAAAGACTCTTTTTGTAAACCTACTTGTTGAAGATTAGGGTAAGTTTGAATTCAGTGATATTGTGTCTCTTAGAAGTTAGCATCTGCTAATCTAAAAGCTTCCATGTTGGCATTGAAAAGGGCCACCAATCTAGCTTGGTAAGCTCATTGTAAATTATAAGTGTAGATTTTCATTTCATGTACCTGTTATTTTGTTTTGATTTCACTATTAGAATTTATTTCAAAGTGTGGAAATGCAGGAATAGTTGGATCTCCATATTTCACCATACACGATATTTAATGGAGCATCCCACTGCACTTATCTTTCTTTTCCATAATTGATTAGGTTACACCTTGCTAACAAATGCACAATCAAGACCTCCATCTCTCACCCTACATGCACCTATAATGGAATGCTGTGAATGTGCAAAGTGTTAATTGTTGTTTGGTTAGTTTCTCCAAGAGATAGAATCAAAATTCATCTTTTCCTTTCATGAGCCATCAATGAACATGTCCATCACCTGAGCAAGATATTTTGCTTGTTTATGAGTGTTTCTTTCCATCTTTTGAATTATGAGAAGATTGTTATTTTTAAAAGTGTGCTGGTTTCTAAATGGTTTTCTTTTCTAATGTATACTAAACAGACATATGAACCTATCTGTTATCAGCACATATAGTGCATCAATTCTACTAATTAAGAATTTCGGTCGATAATTTATGTTTGGTAATATATTATTCATATAATTGCACCAACATTTTGGCACCCTTGGAGGGGAGTTGTAAACGGTAATAAGTAGAATTTGAATTAGATTTCTTTAATGATTTTGGATTGGATTTATGGATGACCTAAGGGTAGAGAGAAGATGGTAATATGTGAGGGAAGAACCCACACATCCACTTTAGTGGGGTTGCTCCAAAGTTAGGTTGTCCACTCCCTTTTATGCAGAAGTGTGTTTCTCCTTATTATTTATGCAAATGTAGTTTTTATTTATGATGAGATAACTTGTGCGAACTGATAACCTGGTGAAAACAGGGTCCTAGTAACGCGAGTTCAAGTTTGGTGTGTTTTATTTTTACAAATAGTTTTAATTTCTTAGTTTTAAAATTCAAATCTTTGATGATAAATCAATATCATTTTTCGATATGGTTTGAGTATGAGTATAATATTGGAACATCTCACTCAGATCCTAGCAAAAGTTGGGATCTCCTCTTCTCTGGAAGATATCTTAATAGTAGTCGAAAGCTTAATTACTCCTCTAGATGTGAATGAAGAATCAACATACGAAGAATCCTGCACATTTAATGAAGAACAATTAGGCGACAGGAGGTCGAGGAGGACAACGAGGATCTACAACATGATCTGAGCAAGAAAAATTGTGCCTATGAAAGCCTTATCGAACGATGGTTTCAAGCGAGTACGAGGTTAGCTTCATTTAGTTTTTATTTTTATTTTGTTAAATTACACTTTCAACAGTTAATTTCGCACGATTATGTAAATTTTCGTTTGTCATTTGCGAAATTCACAGTGAACATATTCTTATTACTGTTGTTCTTATGTTTACATTGGAAGTTTGACTACACATAACTAATCTCTAATTTTTAATTAGCGTAGAGTAGGTAGGGTAAACGAATAAAAAACATACTTTTATCTTCAGTTTTTTCTTTCACTTAGAATAAGTATGCTCTCCTCCGCGCTTCGTGCGATCGCGAGGATCGAAAAGTGTAGGATATCTTTAAATTTTTCAGGAATGAATAAATTAATGTTTTGAAAACATGCCTAATTGATTTCATCCTTAATTTGCAAATAATTTATCTCCATTTGCTCATAAATTTATTTTCTTTAATTTATTGCGAATTTGTTTTTTTTTT
>SNQJ01S0182349.1:0-19144 GCA_010110895.2 Picea sitchensis | reverse complement strand
TTTATATTGTACATTGTGTCTAGAGGGGATAAAGACCATATACCTGGCCCTAGTCTACCAAGAGACTTGTTGATTTTGAAAATTTATGAATTTGTATGAGAAGCCTTTTAAATAAAATCAATTTCTTTCTCACTTTGAACTATCTCTTGATTTTTCTTTAAATTCCTCAGTTTTCCTCGTCTTTATTAATTTAACACTTTGAATTTGGAATATAAAAAAATATATATAATTTTAAAATCACATAATGCAATATGGATAATCTATGTATATATATTTCCTTCTTTTAGTTGTTTCAAGGTATAGTTTTTGTTATTTTTAATTTTGTAATTAATTTTGTTATTTCTCATATCTTAACTTCTAAAGAAAATAAAAACAAAATCAAATCATTAAAAGTATTACTCTATTATATTCTTCAAATTAATGTTTATTTAATGACATTTTCTTTTAATAAGATATTTTTTTTATTTGAATTTCTCTAGCTTTTGGTTAACTTGATTTTAGTTACTTTTTGCTAAAGTAAAAACAAAACAATTCCCTTTTCATTTTATTAATTGTATTTTATTTATTAAATTTGATTTCTTACTCCAAATGTATAAAATCCCACATAGAAGTAATTGAATTGTAAAATAGCATAAAAATAATAAATTAAATAAAAAGTAATGTGTTAAAAGTAAAATTAAGACAAAGGAATCTATGCTTGGATTGTAGGTTAGGGGAAAATTGACCTAGAGTTCAATGTACTTTCTTGTCCAGGGCTTAAATCCTAGGGTAAAATTCATGTCCCTTCTTCTTGCCTAGCCCCATGGGAGGTTGAAATTTTGATGTTGGAGACTCTCTAGTTCCTCGAAGTCAACACTCATCATGTGACTATAGAGCCTCTCTTAATCTTCTATCCTCTATAACATCATTCCTCATGAAGGTAGTTTATCTCTTTTCTTAGGTACACTTTATATTTCTATAAACATTTCACTCTCCAGCAAAGATAAGTCACGAGACCCCAAGAACACTCTCTAAGGTTCTACATCAACTACATGAAGACTCTCAAAATTCATACCTATTCTCCATTTTTTTTTTCAGTAGCCCTCCAATAGTAAGCAAGTTTGTGCACTTGTCACTTAATTTCTCGTCATTCTCAGATTTAGATATCTCGATGAATTTTGCTATATACTAACCACCATCCATCCTACACATGTTTGGCCCAACTATTCTTTGTCACATAGTAGCATCAATTTTTTGAAAGCACCAATGATCTTTGATCTCGACATCAAATCCTAGGGCATCCATCTAGGGTTTTTTATCCAAGCTCGACTCTACCTCATCTTCAGCTCCCATAATCTAGAAAAGGAAAAATTAGTGGACATCGATGGCTCACATCATCTATAAAAGGAAAAAATGATGGATGTGTCCCCTAGGATCCTACAGGATGGAAATCCTAGGTTCTGAGGAAACCCTGGGTGGCTTGTCTCCTTATCATACCTCGTGTATCTACATCTTTTGTGGTGTCATGTTGAACACATTATTGATTGAATGGTCACCACTATAATGTCTTGTTCTTTCTATCCACTAATAGTTTCTTACCTAGAGTTTCACAATTAATATTCATTACCCGATGAAAGAGAAGCATGCATTTCTAAGCCATATTTTTATGACATTTTCACATGATCTTCAAAAGGTTGGAAACATGGTTCCATATTCCCATGTTGTTGGATGGAATTTGTATATAGATTAATATTGGAAAACCAAATAGTTATAAGTTCTCTCGTTTCTATTATACATTTTCTACTATTCCACCATTAATTCAAATTGTAAAAAAAAAACCATCTCCAATAGGTAGAATTCCCCAGATAAGTGGTATAGTACCTATCAACATTAATATCTCATGAAATAGTACCTATCATCATTAATATCTCTTGTAAATATATTTTTCATGATTTTTATTTTCAAAAGTTGCAACCCCATGTCCCAATTCATATAGTACTTACAATGAACCTATTGATGTAAATTGACAACACAAATGTCACCTATAAGAGCATAAAAAAGTTACTATGCACAAACAAGGATGTGTTCCCTCATTCAAGAATAAAATACCAAAGGATTTGATTCTAGAAAGGGAGCTAAAATGATATAGGTAGGTCAACCTTTTAAATGAATCCAAGGCTTTCCCTCTCTCTCTCTCTCTCTCTCTCTCTCTCTCTCTCTCTCTCACACACACACACACACACACACACATTGTTTGATATTTTCTTCCTTTACCAATAACGTATTTGCAACATTGCCAAGTTCACAATTTATTTCTATGAGAGACCTATTGATTCCTTGAAAGGAAGCATGATCCTTTCCTAAACCATTACTTGCATCCATATTATTATCTATGTTACATTGGGAAGTTTCCAAATACTATAGAATTTTGTATTTTATGTTGAAGTTCCTTGCATTTAACACATATAGATGGTTTTAGGGGATAAATTTCGTAATTGGGATAATTTTCCATGCCTTTTCCAAAAAGCGATTCAATAATTTCCATTTTTTCTAAAAGCTATTCATGATTTCAGATAAGTTTTACTTTAAAAATTGCTAGAATTTTATAGAAACTATATAAAATCTATAAATTTGAATATTTTACAAAACTATAAGCCAAACATTTTACATTTTGAATAATGGGACTAGTAAGATTATCCCATAAACACTACATTTTAATATAAATTTCCATCCAAAAATCATCCATGCATTTAAGATTATATATATGTTCTTTATTTTCATTATTTCCATGATATTTAACCTTATCCCACTTTTTTGATTTTTCTATCACTTTTTGAATCACTAGTTGTACAAACTTTAACCACTCCAAGCTATATCTAATTCCATTGAACTATCCAAGACTAATAGGCCCTTTCTTCAACCCATCTAACACATATAAAGTGTCATCCATTAGTATATATCTTATGAAATGGTATGTGCCATCCTCTTTACTGGCCATTTTTAATTGATCATATATAAAATGATCTAGTCTAACAACAATATAAGCTTCACTATTATCGATACCAAGCCCTTTGAGATTAGGAGGAAAAGTTTTAGTCAATTCAGCTGGATTTCCTGATTTGTGTTGAAGATCATTATTGACCTAAATCTCACTCCTTAGAGAGGCAGGTCAGGGTGATCATCTAAAACATCACCGGTGGTGATATCTGACATAAACACCCACATGGCTATTAAATGCCACCTCCCAAAAGTGGTTAGGGTTTTTATCAAAGAGATTTCATGCACTTGCGTGACTGCCTCTATTAAATTTTGTGCAACTTTCATAGATTTTCCTTAGAAAGTCATGCAATCCCATCAAACACACAAAATGGCCAAAACATGAGACTGTTGGTGTATCCATTTGGAAAAGTGACACGTAGATCGATGTCTCTTCAACATATATGAAATACCATTCAAAATTGGTGCATTTAGACTAGTAATTGGTTTCTTGAAGTGGAAAATATGCTTATAAATAAGAATCCAAAGGTAGAATTCAGGAGGAGAATATTGATGCACAATTATGTTTTTAAGTTGATTTTTTAGAGAATTTCTCTCATTCCCATCTTAACAGCTCATATCTTGTTGCTTACTCGATCTCCACCATTCATAGAGATAAGGAACTTATTCACAACCATTAGAAGTGTGTGTGTGGGAGAGAGACTTCTAGTGGGGACCCTCCCAAGGAGTGTGTTGGATCTCACATGCATCTAGCTATCCTCCTCATGTGATGTTAAAGGACCCTCCATTATAAATGAGTTCATTGCTTCCCACTTCATTGTTGTTTCAATTTATATTTGTCGCTTAGTTTTTATTTTGAATTTCATGCATGTTCTATTGTTTTACATGGTTTGAAATAGTATTACAGTGTTTAGTCTTCACTATTAGTCTTCACTAATTTATTGCATGTAATATAGCTTCATGGCCTAGCTATAAAAAGGGATATTTTATTTTCCTTTGCAGAAAATCAACCCGAACAAATTGGTGACTCCACTAGTTTAAAATCCAAATTTCTTCATTCTAATATTGTTGTTAGCCTCTATTTCACTTTTGTTGTGTTGCATGTACCCAAATCATCCTCTTCACAACTTAGAAAATCATTTTATAGGATTTTTTCTCGTGGAATTACATTTTTGTGGTGGTGTGACTTGTGTGATCATTTGGTCGAAACTTGTGCAAGTTATGTAGCCTGCAACCCTTTGTGGTTGTGAAATATATGTGATTTTTCACATATAGATCTATGCAAGTCTGTTAAATCCACATTTTTTGTATTTCATTTAACCTAGCTTCAATTTTTTGTAGTAGGTTGTAATTTACCATAAATTATGGGATTGTAATGTTTTGTATTTTCCATTCTTCTTTCCTGATGATTATCTCATCTAGTTAAGTGGGATAAAGTAAAATTTTAAATACAGTTATTTCCACATGGAAGGCTTATTGATGTATGTATTAGATTTCAATCATTTTTCGTTTCCTTGAATTTTTTAATGGATTTAAACAATTCTCTTTTGTCAAAGTATTCTCTTTACCTTGTGCTCATCAATTATTTGGTTGAATCTGAAAGACTAAAGAGTTCTTCCATATAACCCTCGCAAATTCATGATCATCTAGATTAATTAAGTGGAATGAGAACCCCTAAATGTTCACATCTCTTTCTATAAAACTAAAGTTTTGCAAAATCATCGATTGAGAGTTTTTTTTTGACAACTTGTTACATACAGAACTTAGTGGGAAAAGGATAACTCAAGTCCACATGCTATGTTTTTTATATTATTTCATTCAAGTATTGCAATATTTATTTACTCTTGTATCACACATTGTGTTTCCTCATGAGAATCACACATGTAAAGGACCTAAAGAGTCCTCTTTTTTCAAGTATCCTCTTCACCTTGCGGTCATTAGTGATCTTGGTGAATCAAAAAGATTGAAGATTTATGAAATACCTCCTTCAACATACCTTAATCAAACATAAATTGGATCATGACCCCAATTTGAGCCCTTAAAAACAACTCTACTAATCAACACACTTAATTCCTCCTTCGCGAGTTCACACTTAATTCCTCTGCATTTCCCATATGAAACATATAAGTTGTCTCAGGGAGATTTTAAATCCTTCCCCTCAAATGTGAAAAAATCCAAAGAAAGCAGATGCCCTGTAGGGTCATATGTTGAAGTCTTTTTTTTCTTATGTGTCTCCTTGAGTCACCCATCTCTTGTTTAACTTTGGCCCATGACTTCTAGAAGCTAATATTCCCTTTCCTGCACTTGGAGAAGGTAACCTAGAGGCCAAAACCTAGAATTTCCACATAGGTGACATTTGTGGGTTTGATTTGCATCTAAGGAAGATAGCATTGGCTATGGGGAAGTGTCTCCAGTCAAGACATACTCCCAATACCCCTCACTATAAAGCGGGTCATATTAGATACCTTCAACTGGCGTGTCATTCGTTGACTTTAGACCCCATTGTTGAGACGCTCTTAGGAGACATAGTGTTTTTTTTTGGGGAAGGACATTAAGTCTCATCTGACATATGTTTTTTTTATTTTTCACACCCTCATGCAAAATTCATCCTATCAAAACACATATTTATTTAAAGTGAAATACATATATTGTCGCATAATTTGCTTAAATATTTTCATGATTCACACATTTTATTTTACTAATCCATTGATTGGAAAAATACAAGTTTTCAACCATCCACTTGAAGTTCACACATAACCTGCAAGTTAGGAGCTATAGTATACCCTTTGGAACTCTATCATTCTCAATTCCTACAAGTCCTTCCTCTAGTTTGGGAGGTGTCCTCGGTGTTTCGTCTTCACCAGTTTGACCACCCCCAATTCATTCACCTATGAGTGTAACATTGCTTGGATCAACCATACTTGTATCATCCTTGTTAGGGCCAACTATTCATAGAAACCCTCTTGGATGCTCATCCTCATCAAGATCCAACTCCCGATAATCAATCCCAGTAGGTGGTTTTTCCACCACCGCCCCCTCATATGCCCAAATTGTCATATATGAGCTGCTCAATATTCCATATTTGATGAATCTCACTAATGACCCCATTTTACATAACCTAAATTGGCCACCCATGCCAACGAGTTTCCTTTATATCCCAAAATTTGAAGGAAAGAGAGGTGAATACCTAGCTAACCACATCATGAAATTTCATCTATGGTGCTCTTCAAATATCATGGATGATGATTCTTTTTTCCAATTCTGATTGTTCAGAAAAATCTAACTGAGACATTGACCAAATGATACATTAAAAATATAGTAGGATCACATGCTAATTTTACATCCCTAAAAATTTAGGAATGAATTCATGAGGGATGTAAAATTAGCATGTGATCCTACTATCTCGTTAATGTACCATTTGGTCAATGTCCTAGTGTTGTGGATCACATCTATGAGTGATGTCAGTGATGTAATTTATTCAAAATCAAATCCAAGGACAAGCTCCTCCTAGATTCGTTTTTGAAATCCCTTTTTCCTTTGATTTCCAAAGGCATGGCCATAACCATGCCTCAAACTAAATATAAGGTCATCCTCAAAGCCCACCACTTTGACTTGATCTGCACTCAGTCTGAGTACCTTTACACTTTCATATGATATGTCTCACCCTCAACCATTTGAACGAGAAAATATAAGGAATCCATTCCATGGTGGGTTGATTGGGTCTATGACGCACTTCAAAAAACCTTATAGATCCGTGTAAATGTGATGAACTTGCTATTGAACATCTTTCTGTAGCTGAATATTTGGAATTCAAGAAAACCATGATCCTTCAATGCATCCTTTCTGTGCCAAACACAACCATCTTCCATTGCTATCGAGGCTAGAAGTTGATGTTGAGTGAGAGGATACATAGTTGAACTTGAACTACAAGAGATGGGATTGGAGAAAGAATGGAAATATTAAGAAGAGAATTCAAACAAGAAAGGAGAAAATATTTTCCTTGGCCAACAACTGCTTTTTTTGGAGATTCAGTCATCCATGAAATGACCTTGAATCAGGATGTGAATGTAATATGATCCAATGGAAGAAGAATTGCTCGTTGCATGAAAGATTTCTTCATTCTCCAGAACAAGTACATCGAGTCAATAAATTCAATGGTTCTAGAAAATTGTCTGCACCAAAAGATGTGGGATGACAATCCATACCAATTGAGGTAGCTAGTTGGAGTTGGTTACTGCAAAAGCATTGTATTTATCTGGAATTCGCTCATTCGAGAACTTGGAAAAGGCTGATCCGAGAAGACTAGAGATAATAATCAGTCGCAAGTATCCATTTAAGGATTCCATGTTGTTTTTGCTACCCGAAATTGACATCAAAATTGGGGAAATAGACTTTAAAAGGAATTTTGTGGATCTGCTTATTGGAAGTGAAGAAGATAACCTAATTCTATTCCAAGAGATAATTAGACTTGATGATTTCTCTTGCCCTTATACTCTGAGATTTTACACATTGTCAGTGCAAGAAACATCATCAAATAAAAAATTGATCTCATATATAGAGAATATGTTGGAGTTGATCTTCATGAAAAATTTATTACCAATAAGAAATAAAATGTAAAGAAGCACAGGCATAAGGCTGTTGAAAAATTGGGGGCTCTAGAGATTCAACTACCTAAAAGATTCTGTGATCGACAAAAGAAAGTGAAGATTGTGATACTCATCCCTTACAGTGATGGTTAGAAAGAGATGTTGTCTCTCAGTTGGCTTCGATGCTTATCAGTGAGGAAATCGATGAGAAAAATACAGTATGCGGTACTTGGGCAACAAACATTATCTTATCGTGTGAACAAGAATGGAAGTGACCAAAACATTGGTGCAAAATGCAAATATCTTGATAGAATCTTCTTTTTCATCCCAGTCGATTAAAAAAACTAAAAATTTAATAAATAAACAATAACGAGCCAATTCCAGAGGTGACGCTAAATAATGAGACAATTGGATTTGCAAGAAATATGGAGGACACATGTCGAGAAAAAAGGAATCCCAAGGTCGATATATGGTTCAATGTTATAGTTTCTATGCAAATCAAGGAAGGAATATCACAAATGGAAAGAGACCAGGAGGTCTGGGCCTATACCTTCAACCAGTTGGATTTAAAACGACCCTAACCACTCAAACTACCATCAAAGAATATAAAAGAGGAACTCTACAGCGAGAAAAGGGGAGTTTTACTGACGAAGCTTTGTGAAGAGGAAAAATTAGAAAAATAAATTTATGAGAGAGAACGTTGTCAGAAAATTCAAAGAAGTATGTTGGAGTATTGTGAGGACTTTATATTCATTCTTACTTTACATATTCAGAGGGGATTGACGGAATCGTCTGTAGGATGGGGTCTTGTGAAGCAACGAAAAGATGAAGCGAGGATGAGCTTTGCTAATTCTCATAAGGTGAAAGGTTTGCCATTGGTTTCATGTGTAAGCTCAATGTTATTCAAATCGGTTTCTATATGTAGGTTTTGTCCTTGTGATTCACCACCATGGCTTCATTCCTTCTTGGCTCAACTTTGGTATTTTTTTTTAGTCTTGGTCTTTATATTGTACATTGCATCTAGAAGGGATAAAGACCATATGCACAAGCCCTGGTCTACGCAAAGACTTGTAGATTTTGAAGGTTTATGAATTTGTATGGGAAGTCTTTTAAATAAAATCAATTTCTTTCTCACTTTGAACTATCTCTTGATTTTTCTTTAAATTCCTCAGTTTTCCTCATCTTTATTAATTTAACACTTTGAATTTGGAATATAAAAAAATTATATAATTTTCACAAAATCACATAATGCAATATGGATAATCTATGTATATATATTTCCTTCTTTTAGTTATTTCAAGGTATAGTTTTGTTATTTTAATTTTGTAATTAATTTTATTTATTTCTCATATCTTAACTACAAAAGAAATAAAACAAAATCAAATCGGTAAAAGTATTACTCTATTATATTCTTGAAATTAATGGCTAATGAAATTTTCTTTTTAGATATTTTTTATTTGAATTTCTGCAACTTTTGGTTAACTTGAGTTTTAGTTTGCTTTTTGCTAAAGTAAAACAAAACAATTCCCTTTTCATTTTATTAATTGTATTTTATTTATTAAATTTGATTTCTTACTCCAAATGTATAAAATCCCACATAGAAGTAATTGAATTGTAAAATAGCATAAAAATAATAAAATTAAATAAAAAAGTAAATATTGTTAAAAAGTAAAATTATAAAGTGAAGGGGTATGCTTGGACTGTAGATTAGGGGAAAATTGGCCTAGAGTTCAATGTGCTTTCTTGTCCAGGGTTTTAAACCTAGGGTGATATTCTCGACCCTTCTTGCCTAGACCCGTGAGAGGTTGAAAATGTTGATGTGGAGACTCTCTAGTTCCTCGACGTCAACACTCATCATGTGACTGTAGAGCCTCTCTTAATCTTCTATCCTCTATAACATCATTCCTCATGAAGGTAGTTGATCTCTTTTCTTAGGTACACTTTATATTTCTATAAACATTTCACTCTCCAGCAAAGATAAGTCACAAGACCCCAAGAACACTCTCTAAGGTTCTACAACAACTACATGAAGACTCTCAAAATTCATACCTATTCTCCATATATTTTTTTCAGTAGCCCTCCAATAGTAAGCAGGTTTGTGCACTTGTCACTTAATTTCTCGTCATTCTCAGATTTAGATATCTAGATGCATTTTGCTATATACTAACTACCATCCATCCTACACATGTTTGGCCCAACTATTCTTTGTCACATAGTAGCATCAATGTTTTGAAAGCACCAATGATCTTCGATATCGACATCTAATCCTAGGGCATCCATCTAGGGATTTTTTATCCAAAGCAGGCTCTACCTCATATTCATCTCCCATAATCTAGAAAAGGAAAAATTAGTGGACATCTATGGCTCACATCATCTATCAAAGGAAAAAATGATGGATGTGTCCCCCAGGATCCTACAGGATGGAAATCCTAGGTTCTTAGGAAACCCTAGGTGGCTTGTCTCCTTATCATACCTCGTGTATATACATCTTTTGTGGTGTCATGTTGAACACATTATTGATTGAATGGTCACCACTATAATGTCTTATTCTTTCTATCCACTAATAGTTTCTTACCTAGAGTTTCACAATTAATATTCATTACCCAATGAAAGAGAAGAATGCATTTCTAAGCCATATTTTTATGACATTTTCACATGATCTTCAAAAGGTTGGAAACATGGTTCCATATTCCCATGTTGTTGGATGGAAGTTGTATATAGATTAAAATTGGAAAACCAAATAGTTATAAGTTCTCTCGTTTCTATTATACATTTTCTACTATTCCACCATTAATTCAAATTGTAAACCATCTCCAATAGGTAGAATTCCCCAGATAAGTGGTATAGTACCTATCAACATTAATATCTCATGAAATAGTACCTATCATCATTAATATCTCTTGTAAATATATTTTTCATGATTTTTCATTGTCAAAAGTTGCAACCCCACATCCCAATTCATATAGCACTTACAATGAACCTATTGATGTAAATTGACAACACAAATGTCACCTCTAAGAGCATAAAAAAGTTACTATGCACAAACAAGGATGTGTTCCCTCATTCAAGAATAAAATACCAAAGGATTTGATTCTAGAAAGGGAGCTAAAATGATATAAGTAGGACAACCTTTTAAATGGATCCCAAGGCTTTCCATCTCTCTATCTCTCTCTCTCTCTCTCTCTCTCACACACACACACACACACACACACACACACACATTGTTGATATTTTCTTCCTTTATCCAGCCATGCTGCAACATTGCCAAGTTCACAATTTATTTCGATGAGAGACCTATCGATTCCTTGAAAGGAAGCATGATCCTTTCCTAAACCATTACTTGCATCCATATTATTATCTATGTTGCATTGGGAGTTTCCAAATACTATAGAATTTCGTATTTTTATATTTGGAGGTTCCTTGCAGAACAACTTGCATAGATGATTTTTAGGGGCTAAATTTGGAATTGGGATAATTTTCCGTACCTTGTCCCAAAAGCAGTTATTGAATTTCCATTTTTTCTAAAGCGGTCTGCCCAAATTCCATGCAGATAAAAATTGTACACCTTAAAATGACAGCTTTTATAGAAACTATATAAAATCCTTGATTTGGATGTTTTACGAAACTATGGCGAACATTTTACATTTTGAATATTAGAGTTCTAGTAAGATTATCCCATGTTTTGTTTTTAATATAAATTTCGTCCTTAAAATCATCCATGCATTTAAGATTATATATATGTTCTTTATTTTCATTATTTCCATGATATTAGCTGTATCCACTTTGGGATTTTTCTATCACTTCTTGAATCACTAGTTGTACAAACTTTAACCACTCCAAGCTATATCTAATTCCATTGAACTATCCAAGACTAATAGGCCCTTTTTTCAACCCATCTAACACATATAAAGTGTCATCCATTAGTATATATCTTATGAAATGGTATGTGCCATCCTCTTTACTGGCCATTTTTAATTCATCATATATAAAATGATCCTGAATACAACAACACTATAGGCTTCACTATTATCGATACCAAGCCCTTTGAGATTAGGAGGAAAAGTTTTAGTCAATTCCTTTAGATTTCACAATTTGTGTTGAAGATCATTATTATAATATAAATCTCCTTAGAGACATTTAGGTGATCATCTAAAAACATCACCAGTGAGCAAAGATACAGCATAACTAAGCTACCCTATGGCTATTAAATGCCACCCCAAAAAGTGGTTAAAAGAGATTTGGCACTTGACATACTCATTTTGTGCAACTTGCATGGAATTTCCTTAGAAAGTCATGCAATCCCATCAAACACACAAAATATTGCACTTTATGGAATAATTAATTTGAATATGCCTCAATCCCTATCCGCATTCATGAAAAAATACGACAGGTAGATCGATGTCTCTTCAACATATATGAAATACCATTCAAAATTGGTGCATTTAGACTAGTAATTGGTTTCTTGAAGTGGAAAATATGCTTATAAGTAAGAATCCAAAGGTAGAATTCAGGAGGAGAATATTGATGCACAATTATGTTTTTAAGTTGATTTTTTAGAGAATTTCTCTCATTCCCATCTTAACAGCTCATATCTTGTTGCTTACCCGATCTCCATCATTCATAGAGATAAGGAACTTATTCACAACCATTAGAAGTGAGAGAGAGAGAGACTACCAAGGATTAAAGGACCCTCCCAAGGAGTGTGTTGGATATCACATGCATCTAGTTATCCTCCTCAGGTGATGTTAAAGGACCATCCATTATAAATGAGTTCATTGCTTCCCACTTCATTGTTGTTTCAATTTATATTTGTCGCTTAGTTTTTATTTTGAATTTCATGCATGTTATATTGTTTTACATGGTTTGAAATAGTATTACAGTGTTTAGTCTTCACTAATTTATTGCATGTAATATAGCTTCATGGCCTAGCTATAAAAAGGGATATTTTATTTTCCTTTGCAGAAAATCAACCCGAACAAATTGGTGACTCCAACAGTTTTAAAAATCAAAGAGTTCTTCATTCTAATATTGTTTGTTGGCCTCTATTTCACTTATGTTGTGTTGCATGTACCCAAATCATCCTCTTCACAACCTTAGAAAATCATTTTATAGGATTTTTTCTCGTGGAATTACATTTTTGTGGTGGTGTGACTTGTGTGATCATTTGGTCTAAACTTGTGCAAGTTATGTAGCCTGCAACCCTTTGTGGTTGTGAAATATATGTGATTTTTCCTTTATAGATCTATGCAAGTCTGTTAAATCCACATTTTTTGTATTTCATTTAACCTAGCTTCAATTTTTTGTAGTAGGTTGTAATTTACCATAAATTATAGGATTGTAATATTTTGTATTTTTTTTTTTTTTTTTTTTTTATATCATTAAAATAACAAAAACATAATTATAAAAACAAAATTTCCTTCTTATTTTCACATGGATGGCTCATTGATGTGTGTTCAGTGTTTTTTTTTTTTTTAGTTTCCTTGTGAATTTTTTAAAGGGATTTAAACAATTCTCTTTTGTCAAAGTATTCTCTTTACCTTGTGCTCATCAATTATTTGGTTGAATCTGAAAGACTAAAGAGTTCTTCCATATAACCCTCGCAAATTCACAATCATATAGATTAATTAAGTGGAGTAGGGAGCCACAATTTCGCATCTCTATTTTTTTACAAACTCTTGAAGGTTTTTTCAAAAATCATCAGTGAGAGTTTTTTTACATTTTCAACGTGTTGCATAGAACTTAATTAGGAAAAGAATCACTCAAGTCCACATGCTATGTTTTTTATATTATTTCATTCAAGTATTGCAATATTTCTTTACTCTTGTATCACACATTGGGTTTCCTCATGAGAATCACACATGTAAAGGACCTAAAGAGTCCTCTTTCTTGAGTATGCTCTCCACCTTAGGTCATTAGTGATCTTGGTGAATCAAAAAGATTGAATATTTATGAAATACCTCCTTCACCACACCTTAATCAAACATAAATTGGATCATGGCCCCAATTTGAGCCCTTAAAAAACAACTCTACTAATCAACACACTTAATTCCTCCTTCGCGAGTTCACACTTAATTCCTCTGCATTTCCCATATGAAACATATAAGTTGTCTCAGGGAGATTTTAAATCCTTCCCCTAAAGTGTGAAAAAATCCAAAGAAAGCAGATGCCACCATGGGGTCATATGTGAGAGTCTTTTTTTTTTCTTATGTGTCTCCTTGAGTCACCTGTATCTTGTTTAACTTTGGCCCATGACTTCTAGAAGCTAAGATTCCCTTTCCTGCACTTGGAGAAGGTAACCTAGAGGCCAAAACCTAGGATTTCCACATAGGTGACATTTGTGGGTTTGATTTGCATCTAAGGAAGATAGCATTGGCTATGGGGAAGTGTCTCCAGTCAAAACATACTCCCAATACGCCTCACTATAACTGAATCATAGATACCTTCACTAGTAATCATCAGTGGCTTTAGACCGCATTGTTGAGAACTCTTGGGAGACATAGTGTTTTTTTCGAGAGGAAGGACATTAAGTCTCATACGACATATGTTTTTTATTTTTCACACCCTCATGCAAAATTCATCCTATCAAAACACATATTTATTTAAAGTGAAATACATATATTGTCGCATAATTAGCTTAAATATTTTCATGATTCACACATTTTATTTTACTAAGCCATTGATTGGGAAAATACAAGTTTTCAACCATCCACTTGAAGTTCACACATAACCTGCAAGTTAGGATCTATAGTATACCCTTTGGAACTCTATCATTCTCAATTCCTACAAGTCCTTCCTCTAGTTTGGGAGGTGTCCTCGGTGTTTCGTCTTCACCAGTTTGACCACCCCCAATTCATTCACCTATGAGTGTAACATTGCTTGGATCAACCTTACTTGTATCATCCTTGTTAGGGCCAGCTATTCATAGAAACCCTCTTGGATGCTCATCCTCATCAAGATCCAAC
Organism: Picea sitchensis; assembly: GCA_010110895.2. Lineage (NCBI taxonomy): Eukaryota > Viridiplantae > Streptophyta > Pinopsida > Pinales > Pinaceae > Picea > Picea sitchensis. The sequence goes on along the minus strand of SNQJ01S0182349.1, from coordinate 4,620 downwards.
TCCTGATAATCAATCCCAGTAGGTGGTTTTTCCACCACCGCCCCCTCATATGCCCAACTTGTCATATATGGATTCACTCAATATTATATATTTAACAAATCTCATCAATGATCCCATTTTGCATAACCCACCTTGGCCACCCATGCCAACCAAGTTTCCTTTATATATCCCAAAATTTGGAAAGAGAGGTGAATACCTAGCTAACCACATCATGAAATTTCATCTATGAACTCTTCCCAATAGTATCATGGATGATTTGCTACGATTCTGATTGTTCCAAATAAATCTAAGCGAGACATTGATAGTAGTACATTAAAAGATAGTAGGATCATGCTAATTTTACATCCTCATGAATTCATTTCCCTAAATTTTTCCGGTTACAGTTCATCATCTGCTTGAAAATTCTTGTGTGATGATTTCTAAACCATGTCCAAGTGTTGTGGAACACATCTATGAGTGATGTCAGTGATGTAATTTATTCAAAATCAAATCCAAGGACAAGCTCCTCCTAGATTGGTTTTAATCCTTTTCCTTTGATTTCAAAGGCATGGCCATATACATGCCTCAAACTAAATATAAAGTTAATCCTATAAAATTTACCACTTTTGACTTGATGCACTTTCGGTCGAGTACCTTTGCACATTCATGTAATTATCTCACCCTCAACTATTTGAGTGAGAAAAACTAGGGACATCACATTTCATGGATGGGTTGATTGGAATACATGGCGCTTCAAAAAACCTTATAGATCCACATCCCCATATGGCACTAGCCACTATAGGATCCATCATGGGGTATCCCCTCACATCACAATGTTATTATCACATCCTATGCACCTACTAGCATGATCCACAACCACCCCTCCCAAATGAAGAGAGGTCATAACACACCACATATAGGGACTAACATATTCCCCAAACCCTAACAAGACAATGTTGCACCACCATAGGCTCAAGAACATTCTAGTGTAAATTTTTTTCAACCTTCATTGTCTTAGTATATTGAAGCATTCAAATAGATAAACTTGGTTAATCCTACCAACCTACAAAACAATTGGAAAAATAAAGGAAAGAACAAATCCAAAGGCAACCAAGGATAGGAGGAAAATCCCCCAAACTTGGAAAAATGGTAATAGGAAATGCTAATGGTAACTAGAACCGAAAATCTTGGCAAAGTTCTTAACTAATAGCCAGCAAAACAAGGGAATAACAACAATCTTAGGACCAACTTCCATTATGCATTGTATGTGGAAGTATGGCCACTATATAGCACCACTACCCAAATTTTAGTTAAATGGATGAAGGAATCAATGTCCAATCAAGGTCCTACCACCCTAAATGGTGTAGCACCTCCCCATAAAAACTTCCCTCAACCATTGCAACCAAAATAAATTCAAAACCCTTTCCCTCAACAAGTTGTTGTTGCCTAGCAGAAAATTGGTACCTTTTCTCAATGCTCAAGAAAATATCATCCTCCAAAATATCAACCTAGATATCTTTATTTTTGGAATATCTACATTAACTCAATAGATATTCACCTCGAAACGCACATCCATCAGTACAGTATTCCTTCTGACTCAAAATCCATCCACCTTAGATGCCACTCAACTACTAGAGAGAACACTTTGATGATTCCATGTCCCAATTGTGACCCTCCCAGTACCATACGACCTCTAAGGCGTACTACTCATAACCCTCATGCAATATGTTGACAGGTTCAACTTCACCCAACAACAACAAGGGGTTCTCCACAGATATAGCATTTAATTAGACTGTAGTTGTGATAGGAGTCCCATCAGGTAATTTTATTTATTGCCTTTTATTGTTGTCTTTTGGTTTTCGTACCAGTTATGGTTTGGTATATCGATGAAGTGGGTGGATCCAATGTAGAGATATCAATTAGGTGTATGTAAAGACACCTAATCTATCACTAATATATGCTAACCTATCCTATCTAGGAGCAAAGCTAAAGTAACATGTGAGTTATAATGCAACCAAAACCTTACACAGCTTTTATCACAGTTAGTTGTAACAAAGAAGATTATATACAAATGTATGTATATAATCATATTAATCTAGATCACAACAACATATATTGTAATAGCCCAGAAATCTCAAGGCATTGAAATATTCAAAGAAATTTCAATAACTGCAGAATGATTAAGATTGCATAAGAATTAATCTACATCAACAAAGCTTTCTTACAGTCCATAGAAACAATAAACATCCTTACTTGAAGTAGTTCAAAGATTCGATCAGTTTCTACATAGAATTCATTCTATAACATGTTGTCCCTAAAGGGCTTCTCAATATTATTCAGTTAATGTTATATAAGTTCTTGAAAACGTTCTTGGGTCTATACAATGCTTGACAAGACAAAACAAAGTCCTTTCTCGTGAGTTTCTAACCTATTTTATACAAACAACTAGTGCCCTTTCTCCTTTTTCTAGCAGAAATTACAAACTATTCATCTTCTCTATTCTAATGAAAAGTGGAAGAAAGGAAAAAAATTGAAGTGGTTACAGAAAAGGACAAGAAAAAAAATCATTTTGTCCTTTCCCTATTAACTTTTTATTTGGAGATAAGTTGTCCAAACTTCCAACCGGTTACATAGTGACTCAATTATCCTATATGATAGTTCTTACAATGTTTCTTTGTTCATGGTGATATCTTGTCATCAAGGAAGCTCATATCCTTCTCTAGTCTTTTCATGAAAGCTTGTATCATAGTGTGAAGCTTCACCGGTTGTAATAGATGTCAGTCAATGAGATCGATAGAGAAAAAGGTTGTTGTTTTGACTATTGGTATCCTTTGACTCATCTTTCCTTGGACTGCATTCATCAATTCTTTTGTGACCAAATTCTTCCAAGTTCATATAATCTTGGGAGATGACCATTCCTTATTAGTTCTTGGAGATATTTGTGAGTCCTTGAACATATTTCTATTTCCTTGGTTACTTCTTTATATGCTCTTTTCCATATATGTTGGAAATGATCTAATGCATATATGTTTGTCTTTCTTGTTGATTTTGAGGTTCTATATAGATCAAGAGGTGCATTAGGATTCTCTACTATCCAGGTATCAATTTCAACTATACCTTCATGGATAGTGTTGTATTGTGTCAGTTGCATTTGTATCTAGTTTTTTTGGTCAATAACTATTTTAGCCACATTTTGGAAGAGATGTATATCAGCATACATGTCAATGATGGCATCTTCCATATCATTCCTCACTTTTTCTGCATTTGCCTTAATGTTGAGGAGACTTCTTTCATCAAAATTTACCTACTGAATCCTCTCTTCTAGCTCTATTATCCTCACTTCTCTCTCTTTGTTCTATAGGAATAGCCTTTGTATATTGTCTATGGTTGTATCCATAAATGAAAATCCTACCCTAGTTGTTTCCACAGGGTCTTCCCTAACATCACCTATGACAGGGACCTGAGTAACCATTGACAAAGGGGATCCTTCTATTGTTGGAACCTTTTTTACCCTTTCTTGCACAATTCTACTGGTTTTACTATCATATGTGAAACTTCTTAGATCCAATACTTCAGTTGATCAGAAAGGTTCCAAGGGCCCGAGGCCTAAACCAATGCTCATTGTTTCTGCTCATGCCTACAATGGACGTTACAAGGATATCCAATTCCATTGGGTGTGATCATTCCTCACTTTTTCTACATTGGCCTTAAAGTTGAGGAGACTTCTTTCATCAAAATTTACCTACTGAATCCTCTCTTCTAGCTCTATTATCCTCACTTCTCTCTCTTTGTTCTATAGGAATAGCCTTTGTATATTGTCTATGGTTGTATCCATAAATGAAAATCCTACCCTAGTTGTTTCCACAGGGTCTTCCCTAACATCACCTATGACAGGGACCTGAGTAACCATTGACAAAGGGGATCCTTCTATTGTTGGAACCTTTTTTACCCTTTCTTGCACAATTCTACTGGTTTTACTATCATATGTGAAACTTCTTAGATCCAATACTTCAGTTGATCGAAAGGGTTCCCAGGGTTCAATGCCTAAACCACCGCTCCTTGTTTATGCTCATGTACCTGCAATGGACGTTACAAGGATATCCAATTCCATTGGGTGTGTGTTACCCTCTCTATCCTCTATATTATTCTTTTGTCTTTATTTTTTAGCATCTTTATCCGCTACTTCTTTCTCTGTTAATTTTCTTTCTACTCTTGTCGCTTATGCCAACTCATTTTCTTTTTCTGCAACAGCTTTTGCTTTGACTTCATATTTTTCTTCAACTTTTTCTTTGGCTTCAACTTTAGCTTTCACTTCATTTTCTTCCCTGGGATTTTCTTTGTTGACTTCAATTTTTTGTTTCTTTTTAGCATCATTACTCCTTTTCAGAACCTTCTCTTTGTCTCTTCTCTTTTTATCTAATGGTGTTCCTTCCTCCTCTTCTATGGAACCTAAATGATTTGAGACAAAGATGGGGGAATATCTCTCAGCTTCATCTCATTCTACCTCTTTTCTGGCCACCTCTCTTGCAGCTTCTTGTTCCGTGATTCTTCTTTTTGGTTGGCCTTGCATGTTGAAAATGACTTTGTCGTAAGTTCTAGCATTTTTATGCACCTCCTCTTCTTCCCAGAACTCAATGGTGT
>SNQJ01S0182348.1:50011-62595 GCA_010110895.2 Picea sitchensis | reverse complement strand
GTCCTTCACTCCAAGATGACTTCACAGAGAATGGAACCTTTGCTTAGTGAAGGTTTTGGTGAAGATTTATGTCGTTTGTTCTGCTGAAGGAAAACAATGTAGGTTGATGATCCCCTCATGTACTAAGTCCCGGATGTAGTGCATGTGGATACCAATGTGCTTCGTCTGCTTTCTCTGAAATGGATCTCTACAGAAATTTAGAATGCTCTGGTTGTCACACCAGATGACGATCGACTGAGGAAACTGAATGCCCAACTAAGTCATAAAATGTTGTAGCCACGTAGACTGAATGATTATGTTAACTACCCCTATGTACTCTACCTCGGTTGAAGATAGGAAAATGGCATCTTGCTTCTTGCTCGACCAACAAATAGGCTCAGAACCAATACTGAGTGAGTAACCAGATGTGGACTTACGATCTGTAATATCTTCAGCTCAGGAAGAATCAGTAAACTTGATGAGATCTAATGTAGAGCCTGTTGCACAATGAATCTCAAAGGTGATGGTTCCCTATGAATATCGAAGGATACACTTTGCAACTTTCCAATGTAGCTCATGTGACTCCTGCATGAACCTGTAAACTTTTCCAACTGCATAGGAGAGGTCTGGTCTGAAGTGTGTGAGATACAACAAGATCCCCACTAGTTGTTTATACAGTGTGTTGTCAACCAATGGAGTGTCCCTGCCATCCTCAAGTTTGATCCTTGATAGGAAAGGAGTTGGAGCAGACTTGCAGTCTGTCATGTGAAATCTCTCAAGGAGATCTCATGCATACTTTTCCTGAGACAATTTGATGCATGATGCATCATGACTGATCTTGAGTCCAAGGAAGAAGTGTATCGGACTAATGTCCATCATCAAAAACCTATCATGTAGAATCCTATTGACTGTAGCAATCGATGAAGTCGAGCAACCGATGATCAACAAATCATAAACATACAAAACTAAGAGTAGAAGTGAATAAACATTTGGGTCTAATTTACAATGTACAAATTTCTGTGTAAATAGGTAGGAGTCCATCTTGGCATACCTTTCCCTTGGAGCCTTCTTGAGGCCATAAAGGGACTTCTTCAACCGACATACCAAAGATGAGTCCTGCATAAATCCCTAGGGATGCTCCATATATATCTCCTCAGAGAGATCACTGTGAAGAAATGAATTTTTCACTTCCATCTGATGGACTTCCCATCGCTTGGTTGCCTCAATGGTAAGTGCCAATCATATGGAATCCATATTCACTACTAGAGTGAAGGTCTCATCATAGTTAATTCCATGCACCTGTTTAAAGCCTTTGGCAACAAGCCTGGATTTGTATATGCTAATATGTCCATCCACTGGACTCTTGGTCTTGTAGACCCATATGCATCTAACAAGTTTCCTCCCAGAAGGACGGGAAACTAGATCCCAAGCATGATTCTCGAGGAGGGAGTTGTACTCCTCCTGCATGGCGGATTCCCAAAAGGTATTTCCAACAGAATCGTCATAAGACTGTGGATCTGAAGACTGAACCAAGAAAATATGTATGGAGGGAAATGGTTCAGTGGAAGTGAGTGAAACAGGAGGCTCCTCGAAATCATATTGAGTTCTCCTAGTATCGCTTGGATCACCAACAAGATCCCCTATATCCTGAAGAGTAGTTTGTCCCCATTTGGGCCTCTGCTCTGGCTCTACAACTACATTTCGATGCTTTGACTCTGCATCTGATTGTACTAAATCTGTATCTAAATCATTTGATTCCTTTGAATCAGAACTCTCATCTAATGAAGAGTCTACATGTGCATTCTCATCATCTTGGACAAGTGGAAGAATAAAGGTGTCTTCATGTGGCTATTGAGGTACATGAAAGACACTTTCATCAAATTGGACACTTCGCTCAATGATGATCCGGTCCAAGGAAAGATAAATAAGTCTATATCCCTTCACACCATTGGGGTATCCAACAAAAATACACTCAGTTCTCTGTGGATCAAGTGCCTTCCTCTTTTTAGAGGGAATCTAGGCCCATGCACGTGAACCGAAAATAAGAAAGTGGGTCACCTCTGGTTTGAGGCTACTCCAAGCCTCGTAGGGGGGTCTTATCCTTGAAAGATCTATGGGGAGATATATTTTGGATGTATGCTACACAATTAAGTGCTTCGGCCCATAGACTATGTGGTAGTGACTTTGCATGCAGCATGGAAGATACCATCTCCTTTAGAGATCTTTTTTTCCGCTCAGCAACTCCGTTTTGTTGTAGAGTATAGGGAACTATGTGTTGCAACTAAATCCCTGCCTCATGAAAAAGATTATGGATCTCATGATTGACATACTCTCCCTTATTATCATTTCAGAGGACTTTCTGGACTATGTCTCAACCAGGGCTTTGAAATCTTTGAGGTGCTGAAAGACCTCATAATTTTTCCTGAGAAAGTAAATCCAAGTAAAATGTGAGAAATCATCAACAAAAGCGATAACAAACCTCGCTTTGTTGATCGATGGATGTGGAAAATGACCCATGAGGTCACTATGGATCATATGTAAAGGTGCAAAAGCTCTTTGAGATTTTCCTTTGTCAAATTTCTCTTGAGGGTGTTTTCCAAGAACACATCCCTCACATACTCCCTTGGAGAAATGGATGTTTGGTAGACCATCAACCAATATTTTCATGCTAATCTGTTGCATGTATATGAAATTTAAATGTCCAAACCTTTCATGCCATATCCTACTACTGTCATTAGCATGAGTAAGCAGTAAAGCAAAATCCGGTTCAATAAATTTAGAAAATGTATACAATCTACACTGATGATTTACCTCACCGGTAGAAACCCTGGAGTTGGTTTGCATGTCATAAATGTACAGTGCATTTGGTGTGAATATTACTTTCTTTCCAGTTCTAGAATTCATCATATGATACATGGAGAGAAGGTTGACGAAACGTTTGGGAACGTGCATCAAATTCTCAAAGCTTCTGTTGATGAGTTCAATCCTTCCTTTGCCAGTGACTTCGATTGAAGAGTTGTCCCCCATCAGAATAGGAGGACCTTTGCATGCATCTAATGAAGAATAGACTATTTTTGAGGCAGCCATGTGATTTGATTCTCCTGAATCTATGATCCAAGCATCACAAGAGGAGTTGATGGAAATCAATGCATGGCTAGAATTGCCTTTTTTGGGATTCTAATCTTTTGGCTTCTTCTTCTTGGTACCCTCAAGGATGCAATCTCCAAGGTTGTTTTTCTGAATTATTTGAGACATTATATCTATTTTTTTTTTCATGCATGCATATTCTGGATGGAATCCTTTGTGACAATACATTCATTTCTCCCCTTTTCTTCCCTTTCCACCTTTGGATATGGAGGCATCAGTGAAGGGTTTTGAGTACCCTTCTTTCTTTGGATGTGCATGAGATTTCCTTTTGTATTTATCTTTAGATTTTTTATATTGATGGCTTCCATCTTTCACAGTAAGTGCATGCACCTTTGGGCCTTTGATTTTTCACATGTTGATGAGCTTGGTTTTCTCTTGTGTCAGGGATTCAATAAAGTACTCAAGAGAAGGCATCTTCATGGTGGCTCCAGAGGAAAATCTGATTGAATGGAATGTGGAAACAAACATAGAGAATTCAGGACCAAGTTTGGAGAGAATGATGAGAACCATTTGTTTCTCCTCCTTATATTTATAAACCTCGCAAGCTTTGAGTTGCGATAGTAAATCCTTGAATTTTGTAAAGAAATCTTGGATATTGTCTAAGCTTTTTGGATCCAATGTGAGCAATTCCACCTCCAGCATGTGTCCCCTCATCTCATCCTATTTTCCAAATATCCATTCCAAGGTCTTCCAGACTTCATTGGGAGTCTTACAGGAAGATATGTGAAAAAGGAGATCGAGAGAAATAAGACTACAAATTGTTCTGAATGCTTCATCCATTCGATTTAAGTACTTGGATTTTTCTATGGATGATGTTGATTATGTGTCTGTATTCAAGGTTAACCTATACAATCCTCTAGTTCAAAGATGTATGACTATTTTCTCCTTCCATGCAAAGTAGTTGTAAGGTGTAAGAATGAATTCTTTTTGGAAATCCATCTTTCTGTCGTCTTCAATATTTTGTACCTGCAAAATTTTTTGGTGTATATTTTCTTAGCAGTCTGTCAGCTCTGATACCATGTAAATGTGTTGAACCTACACATAATATATCTATATAAAAAAATACTACACACATTTGTAGAGAGAAATTAAGAAAGAAGAAGGAGAGAAAGAATGGAAGAATTCTCATTAACCGTATTGAATAATGAATAATTTCCACATGATATACTCCATATAACTCAATGAATGTGCATTGGAGGAGAACCAATGTACCATAGTGGTGGTATAGAGTGATATGAACATACACCAATAGTTACAGGATTGAACTGCCACCTAGTCCAGTCTCTCAGGAAATTACGAGAGTGAATTGCCACCTAGCTGAGTTAATTAGTCAACCAGTCTTCAATTAACTGACTGAACAAAGTGTAGTGAGGAGTAGATCAAGGAATCAAGGGTAATGTGCCAGTATGGTGATGATCCCAAGGAAAGTGTGCATTATCATAGTGATGATACCAATGTTTCATGGTGACAAAACCAATGCAACATCTAGACTCAACTCAACTAGTCAAACTGAAGTGTCAACTTAAGAGAATATTCTCCAGGTGGAATATTCTCCCCTAAAATATAGGAGACTAGATAATGAATAATTATGACTAATAAACAAGAAAAAACCTTAGGAAAAATAAATCCTAGGTGTGTGTGAAGTAACTCCAACACTCTGATACCACTGATTCAGATTATTTTCGACACGAAATAAGAGTGGATATATAATAAAGAAATGTACAGAGATATCTAGGATATCCAATAATATAACAGAAATGTATCAGAGATGCAATCATAAACACAAAGATACAGTAATACACCATTTTCTATTAATGAGCGAAAATGTATAAGGACTATAAAAATACAGAGTGAAAGACTCGCTAGAATGGTGCAGCTTATCTCTGAGAAGAGATGTGTCCACTAATCTCATTCGTAAGAAGATGATTGTTACAATGAGGCTCCAAAGTCATTTTTAACATAAGGATAATCCAAAACCATAACCCCGGAAGATGAAAAGCCAAAAGGTTTGTGGGCCCCGATGGGGGTAGTTTATATGTAAACTTCTCGGGGGTGTAACTTTTGCATACAATATCTGTTTGGGGAACTTGATACACCCTTGGAAAGGTCTAACTGAGAAGAATGATTTCCAATTGGGCCAAGTAAGTGCCTTTAGCATTCACCTAGGCCCCAAATCCCCAAAAAACATCATTTAGGGCCTCAAAACTGCCCCATAAGTTTGGAACCCAAAAAACTTCTGAAAAACTACCAAGGTGGAAAACTATTTTTCGAGCCAGTGGAATAGGTGGGTGGCCACTGATATCCACTTGGATCAATCCTCCCTCCTTAGGAAGCTATGGTCTCCATTGAGTTGAGCTGTTGGGGGAGAGGGGGAAGCGTTTTCTATATTTGAATCAAGTTGGTGAGTTGCTTGTCTTGCTGGAAAAGTTGTGTTTCTTAGCTTGTTGTAGGTTGTTATGAACCTATGGCTGGAAGGGTTGGACCTTTTTAACCAGTCTCGTTATATGAGATGACTATGTGAAAAAAAAATCATTGCACTTTGTTGCAATCTTGTCGATTTGCTTCTGTTGGATAGAAGGTGCTTGTACCGAGGTTGAAGTGTCCTTCTGTTCACCTTTTGAAAAGATTGTGAAGAAGTTGAATTTTGTGGTATGAGATACTACCTTGCGGTATTGTTTAGGTGGGACAATATTTGGAACTACCTCTGGTATTTTGTGGAGATGACCCCACAGAGTAACAATTACACTACGGGGTCTAGACTCGTAAATAAGATGGCACTTCCACATATATGGCTATCCCAAGAGAATATCATAGACATCCAGTGGGGAAACATCAGATAATACCTTATCCTTGAAGGGATGTATGTTGTATGAAAAGCAGAACTGTTGGATGACATGAAGATCTCATCCCTGGTGAAGCCACCCAATGTTGTATGGTTGTGAATGTGGTGTTGTTGACAATTCCAACTATTTGACGACCTCTGCTAAGATGAGGTTCTTATGGATTCTGCTATAAACAATCAAATGTACTGGGGTCCCCTTCACCCATATCTATGAATGGAAAAGTCACTCCCCCTCTTCAGGATCTATTGGTTCTTCTGGTTGAATTGCTTTGGTCACAAAAATAGCAGTGGGGTCTGTGTCGATGATCAGTCTTTTACCATTATTTTCATAATCAGAATCTAAATCATGGTTCATTTCCTTATATTTGATCTCGGCCACCAATGACTGTTTTGAGTGAGATTCAACGGTGTTGTGCTAGGGGATTTTGTGGAAATCACACCATTTTCTAGTGTCCTTCATCTTTTCGTGACCCTTCTTTTCCTGTGGCTTGGAATGGTTTTCAGGAAGTTGTTTGTTAGGGTCGTATTTCTCATAATTTGGTTGTTGTGGATTTTCATATCCAAACTCCCATTTTTTCTAGTGCTTAAATTTCTGCTTGATTTTAACAACATATCAATAAGAAGCATCGAGTGATGAGATGTCCAGAAAATACATTTCAGTTTGGATGTATCTATGTAGAGCTCCATGGTATTTTATATCCAAATGTCGCTCAGAGTATTTGATACCTAGATTACTGTGCAAGGTGTGGAAGGCATTGGTGAACTCTGACACTGCTTGGCCCCTCTCTTGCCACAGTGTGGTCCATCTCATGTATTGGTCCTCATAGTTTCCAACGGGGTAATATTGTTCCTTGACCACATCCACACAAAAATCCCAAGTGGGATCAGCCCTATATATTTTGGAATCCTCTGTGAAACTTTTCTCCTAGTAATTTTCCCACCAATGTTTGACATGGGGGAGATCCTTAAGGAGTGAGAAGGTGATCTTTTCCCTTTCATAAAAATGGTGAATAGAGAAATAACCTTCTAGCATATTTAACCATTTTTCTAGGGCATCCACATCTATCTGACCGTCAAATATGGGAATATCAAAATTAACATGTACCTTGAAAGGTGAGGTGCCTCCAAATAGGTCACTTGATGAAGAAACACATGTTTTTATTGGCAAGCATTGAAGGATGTGGGAAAAATTCTCCATGATTTTGTCCCTCTGTCGTGTGAGAGCTTTCTCAAGCAATAGATTAATGGAATCTTCTACTCCATCATTTTTATTTTCTTCCGCCGTGGAGGGTTTCTTCGACGTGCAAGAGAGATTTTCCTCAAGAGAGACAAGCTCGATACCCAACTTTCTATACTCATACCTCGTCGGGGACATGCATTGAAAAACGATCAAGAGAAGCCTTCTCTGATACCACTGATCCAGATTATTTTTGGCACAAAATGGGAGCGAAGATATAATAAATAAATGTACAGATATATCTCAGATATCCAATAATATAACATAAATGTATCAGAGAAGCAATCATAAACACATAGATACAATAATACACAATTTTTCTATTAATGAGCGAAAATGTACAAAGACTGTAAAAATACAGAGTGAAAGACTCACTAGAATGGTGGTAGCTTATCTCTGAGAAGATATTTGTCCGCTACTCACATTCGCAATAAGATTATTGTTACATTGAAGCTCCAAAGGCCTTTTTAAGATAAGGAAAATCCAAAACCCTAACCCCTGAAGATGAAAAGCCAAAAGGTTTGCAGGGCCCGATGGGGGTAGTTGATACTTCAACTTCCTGAGGGCATAAAGTTTTCATACGGTCTCTGTTTGGGGTGCTCGATACACCATTGGAAAGTTCTAACCAAGAAGAATGATTTTTGAATGGCCCAGTTTAGTGTCTTTTGGCAATCACTTGGGCCCCAAATCCCCAAAAAACATCGTTTAGGGCCACAAAACAACCCTAGAAGTTTGGAACCCGAAAAACTGGCAAGGTGGAAAACTATTTTTTGATCCAGTGGGATAGGTGCATGGCCACCGATATCCACCTAGATCAAAATGAAAGTAGGTGTGATTACCTTGGGTATCCTGTACAATTTCCTATTAAAAGTAATAACACTGCGAGGCATAGAATCATATACAACATGGCATTTCCATAAATAAGGTTGGCCCAAAATAACTTCACAAACTTCAAGGGGAGAGAAATCACACAATACCTCATCTTTGAAGGGCTTGATGTTGTAGGATTGGTTCTATTGTTGGGTGATGTGAAGATCACTTCCTTGGCGAAGCCAACTAGTGGTGTATCGTTGTGGGTGTGGTGTTGTCGACAGGGCCAACCGCTTGACAACCTCTGCTGAGATGAGGTTATTCTAGCTACCACTATCAATGATCAAGTGCAGTGGAGTACCCTTCACCCACATCTATTAATGGAAGAGACAGTCGACTTCCTCTTGCTCATCAGGTTCATCGGGATGGATCTTGGTGGTAGCTAACTTTGAGTCAGAACCAACATTTGATTCATAGGCGTTCACCTCTACCATCAATGACTTCTTTGAGCGGAAATCAACATTTCTATGTTAGAGTCTCTTATGGAAGTTGCACCACTTCTTGGTGTCTTTCTTCATATTTCCATTGTCCTTCTTTGTTTGCGGTTTAGACGGGTTGTCCTGAGACTATCCATATTTTCTTTTCCCTTTGTTCTACGGGTTGGGGCTGCCCTTGTCTTTCTTCTTCTATGAGGATTTCCCAGACCCAAATTGTCACGTCTTTTGTTTAAGCTTCTGCTCAATTTTGATAGCATATCGATAGGCCGCACCCAAGGATGAGATGTCCAGAAAATCCATTTTTGTTTGTATGTAGCTATGAATATCGTCAGAATACTTGAGCACCATATTTCACTCAGAATATTTGATATTGATCTTGGTGCACAAGGTATGGAAGATATTGGTGAACTATGGCACTATTTGGTCTATTTCCTACCACAGTGTAGTCCATCTTGTATACAAGTTGTCATAACTTCCAACAGGGTAATATTGTTCCTTAATATAATCTTTGAAGGAACCCCAAGTGGGTGCAACTACAAATAATGTGGATCCCTATATTTCCTTTTTCTCACGGAAAGTATCCCACCAATATTTGACATGGGGGACGACCTTGAGAAACACTAATGTAATATTTTCTCTATCGGAAAAGTTGTGGACAGAAAAATACCCTTCTATAAGGTTTAACCATTTATCTACGACATCCGCATCTATTTGACCTTTAAATATAAGAATATCAAAATTGATTTGTACCTTGAAGGGGGTGGTGCCTTCATTTGAGGTAGATGCATCACCTGTCGGCAACTATCGAAGGATTTGTGAAAAGTTTTCCATCATCTTGTTCCTTTGTCGCTCTAGGGATTCCTCGAGTAACATTTTGAAAGGATCTCATGTCCCGTCGTCTTTATTTTCACCCACCATGGAATGTTTCTTGGGCATGTGAGAGAAGTTTTCCTCAAGAGAAACAATCTTGAGACCCAACTCTCTATACTCCAACCTTGTCAGGGACATGCACTAAAAATGACAAGGAGAAGACTGCTCTGATACTAGTGATCCAGATTAATGAGCGGAATGAAATGAAACACAAATTTATAATATTAACACAGATACACAATGAATAATAACAGAGATAGTGTAAAACTTGACTTCTATTAAATAAGAAATATGTTGAAACTATAAAATGCAGACTCAATTAAGCTTGCTATAATGGTGGCAGCTTATCTCTAAGAAGAGATGTGATGGAAATGATCATTCACTAGAGGATGAGTATAATGAGGCTCTGAAATCCTTTTTACAATAAACATGAATACCAAAACCCTATACATCCAAAAATCTAACGCTAGGATATGAAGCGCCAAAAGTCATGTGGGCCCCATTGGGGTAAGTTGGTACATCAACTTCCCGGGGTCATAACTTTTGCATACGATCTCTTTTTTAGGCACACGATAGCCCATTGGAAAGGTCTATCCGAGGACTACACATTATGACATGAAAATCTATCTAAGTCTACATTTTGATTGTGGTGAGCCCTAAAAACGTTGTTTAGGGCCTCAAAACGGCCCCAGAAGTTCATGATCCGAAAACTGGGAAAATAAAACTAAGAAACTGCCAAGATGAACCAGTTGGAATAGGTGGGTGGCCACTAATATCCATATGGATCAAAATTCCATGTAATATTTCTTCAGGAATATTAATTTCATAAGGAAATTCAGTCATGATTTTTCAAAAAATAATAAACCATTTCAAAAAATGATACACAAAGATGCATAATTCAAATGGAGTGAAGAAGGAAGAGAGGATTTCAACAAAATTGAGGCTTCCATCTCTCAAGATCCTTTTCTAAGAAGCCCTGATTTTAGAAAATAATTTATCCTTTATACCTTTGCATATGATTAGTCCCTTGCAACAATCTTAACACAAAAGGATGATGAAAACAATGAGGCCCCTATCTCATTTATGAGCACTAACTTGCAAGGGTCGGAGCTTAAATACCCTGCTATAGACAAATAAGCCTATGTTGTCTCCAAGTCAGTAAAAAAATTTAGATCTTATATCCTGAAAAAACATACGAAATTTATAGTGCCTCACCCTACTGTAAGTTCATTCTTCACATAATGGGAAACAGAAGAAAGAAGAGGGAATTGGATGGTTTTTATCAAAACCAAAAAAGATATTTATGGGAAAAGGTTTGTGAAACTGGCCGTAGAATTCCAAGACCTAGTGGAATCAAAAAATTCAGGTTGGGACAATGACATTTATTTTTAGTGTAGTAAGGCATTGTACATCTCACCGGGGAAAGACTCTTGGTATGTAGATTTATCTTACTTCCTCCATCATGGCACATGTCCCGAACATCTAAAACCTAGGGAGAGAAGATCCCTTATATTAACAGCCCAGTACTTCCTTATTAACTATGTGTTGTTCCGTATGAATTATGATGGAATTTTACTTAGGTGTCTTTAAAGGGAAGATGTTGAAAGGGTATTAAGAGAACTTCATGATGGTCCAACAGGTGGAAATTTTGCAAGGGAAACCACTACCCATACAATTTTGAGGGAAGGATACTACTATCCCACTTTGTTTGGGGATGCACAAACACATGTAAGGAAATGCAAAGTTTGTCAACTAAGTCCTAGGAAAGAGAAGAAAACATCCATTCAATTGAAAATAGTAACAATTTATAGACCTTTTGTGCAATGGGGAATAAATGTCATGGGAGAGATAAATCCAAACTCATATAAACAACACAAGAAAATTTTGACAAAAGATGACTATTTCAAATGATGGTCATAGTACATTACCTTAATCACATTAATGAGAAAGTGGTGATCCAATTCCTGGAGAAACACATAATAACAAGGTTTGGGGTATGTTATGTTCTTGTTTTTAATAATGCTGCATATTTTTCTTCCACTCTTTTAATTTAGTTTTCTCTAGAAAAAGGGATCATATCGAGATACTATGCTAACTATTACCCACAAGGGAATGGTGTTGCATAATCAACCAATAAAAATATTGTAGGAATTATTAAAAAGATTGTGGTAGAAAATCATAGGAATTGGCATAATGCATTTCACAATTATTTATGGGCTGATAGGGTAACTCCTAAAGAATACTTAAGGAATTATTTCTATTTACTAGTTTATGGACAATAATCCATCCTCCCAACTAACCTATATCTCCCATATCTATAGGTTTCCCAAGCCTCAAGGGGCCAGCCACTGTCGAGCATGTAGCAATGAATATACACACTCTTGATGGATGAGGAAGAAAGGGAGAGGGCCAGAAAGAAATTTCATCCCACCAATAGTTGGTAAAGAGGTGGGTTGACAAGCAAAATGTTGGGGATAAAAAATTTGAGGTATGAGAACTATTTTTGAAATGGGAGAAAATGAACGAGCCTAAGGGGAAACATTCTAAATTTCAAAATATATGGTTGGGTCCCTACCAAATTGCTGATAAAATTGGGGTAAGAACATAATGATTGAAAAATATTAGGGGTGAGTTGGACGTCCTCCCTGTCAATGGCCAAGCCCTAAAAATATTATTTTATTAGCTACATAGCATAGGAATCTTTGTACCATAGTTCAATTTTTTTGGTTTTCCTTTCTTTATTTTGTTTTAGTTATAATGGAATTTTTAGTTTTGTTTGGATTCTTTTGTTTTGAGTCATTTTCCTTTTCTTCTTATTTTTGTTTTTGGTTTTGGTTGTGACTTCAATTAAGGTGTGAAGAGTGTTGGAATGATATTGGCATCTAGTCTCATGGTGAAACTTGGAAAAATAGTTTTTTCCATCCAAATCCTTCACCATTCAAAAAACAAGGATTTCTCATTCTACGAAAGATTCCAAAACATGGATTACTTATAATTCTATATACAAATCAACTAAGAAATGATTTTTTTTTTCTTGTGGCTGGAAATGTTAGGGGAATAATGGAATGCACAAGAGTATATCCTATGTCTATTAGAAGAGATGGGAAATATACCACTTATTTCAGTAAGGGTATCGGAATAAAACATGATTAATCGATCTCTTTCCCTCAAAATAAACATGTATCCTCCCCAATGACTCTTT
>SNQJ01S0182348.1:17016-30847 GCA_010110895.2 Picea sitchensis | reverse complement strand
ATTAAACGTGTAGTAATGAGAAAGGACGTTATGTACCTTGGAATGATCAAGTGGAATGATAGTATAAGTCAAAATGCAGGTGATGAAGGGTAAAATAATAGCAAAAAGTATAGGCAAAAAGGGTACAATATGTGGTCCTAACAGCTTGCCGATAGAAAAAAATGCATATTCATCAAGCGATCACTTTAGAGGCACCTCGCCTTTCAAGTTACAAGTTAATTTTGATATTCTTGTATTTGAAGGACAGATAGATGCAGAAGCCCTAGACAAATGGTTAAATCTGCTAGAAGGTTATTTCTCTATTCACAAATTTTCCAACAAAGGAAATATCACCTTCGCACTCCTTAAAGCTCTCCCCCGTGTCAAACATTGGTGGGAAACTTATTGGGAACATATTTCCACAGAGGAGTCTGAAATATATGGGGCCGATCCCACTTGGTATTTTTTTGTGGATGCGGTAAAGGAACAATATTACCTTGTTGGCAACTATGAGGACCAATACATGAGATGGACCACACTATGGCAAGAGAGGGGCCAAGAAGTTCTAGAGTTCACCAATAGCTTCCATACCTTGCGCACCAAGCTGGGTATCAAAGACTCTGAATGAAATTTGGTTCTGAAATACTATGGGGCTCTACATAGATACATCCAAACTGAAATAGATTTTCTGGACATCTCATCACTCGGTGCTTCCTATCGATATGCTATTAAAATCGAGCAGAAATTTAAGCACCAGAAAAAATGGATTTAACAACCAGAGTATGACAAAGAAAGACCTAACAAACAGTCTCCCGAAAACTAGTCCAAGACACAGGAAAAGAAGGGTCAGGAGAAGACAAATAAGGACACCGAAAAATGGTCCAATTTCCACAAAAGCCCCTGGCACAACACCAACGAATGTTTCTCAAAATAGTCATTGGTGGCTGAGATCAAAGACAAGGAACCAAACCCATTTTTAGAATCTGATTCTAAAAATGATGGTAAAGGATAGATCATTGACACAGACCCCACTGCTATTGTCATGACCACAACAATTCATCCAGAAGAACCAACAGATCCTAAAGAGCAAGAGTGCCTGTTTCATTCATTGATGTGGGTGAAGGGGACCCCACTGCATTTTATTGTTGATAGTGGAAGCCAGAAGAACCTCATCTCAGCAGAGGTTGTCAAACAGTTGAGACTGTCGACAACACCACACCCGAATCCATACAACATTGGGTGGTTTTTCCAAGTATGAGATCTTCGTGTTAGCCAGTAGTGTCAATTTTCATACGGTATCAATCCCTTCAAGGACAAGGTATTATGTGATGTTTCCCCACTGGATGTCTGTGATGTTCTCTTGGGCCAACCATATATGTGGAAGCGCCATGCTATTTATCAGTCTCGATCTCGTAGTTTCATTGTCACTTTGGGGGGTCATCTCTATAGAATACGAAAAGTAGTTCCCACTACTGTTCCACCTAAAAAGTGCCACAAATTAGTATCTCATACTGCAAAATTTAGCTTCTTCACAATCTATTCAAAAGGAGAACAGAAGGACACTCCAACCACTACAACCTCGCCCCAAGGACCTTCTATCCCAGAGAAGCATGTCGACAAGGCTATAGAAAAATTAAAATATTCCTTCTGCACACCGTCCTCTCATGTATCTTGACTTGTTGAATAGTCTCAACCTCAACAGGTTCGTGACAGACTTCCACAAACTGAGTAGCGCGACATCTCTAGCAAGGCACGCAGTTCACCAAGATGTAGATTCAACAAACGCTTTTCCCTCTCCCCCGGGAAATCAATGCAATGGATACCATTTACTCCTAAGGAGGGAGGATTGATCCATATAGATATCGATGGCCACCCACCTTTTCCAACTGGATCAAAACAGTTTTCTGGCAATTTTGGCAATTTACTATTTTAGTAGGTTTTAAATTTCGAGGCAATTTTAATGGACTAAATGAAGGTTTTTCAGGATCGATCTTCTCAATGGTAGACTACAATAATATTTAGTCCCCAAAATGAATCTCCTCGATGATACCTTTCTAACAGGCTATCATACGCCTAAAACAGAGATCGCATGAAAAAGTTACGACCCTGAGAAGTTGATGCACTAACTTACCCAAACGGGGCCCACATGACTTTTGACGCTTCATCTCCTAGGGTTAGGATTTTGGATGTCTAGGAATTTTGGCATTCCTGCTTATTGTAAAAATTCCTTCAGAGCCTCATTGTAATCATCTTCCTGTGAATGCGAGTAGCCGTCACATCTCTTCTCAGAGATAAGATGCCACCATTCTAGTGAGTCTTTCACTCTGTATTTTTACAGTCTTTGTACATTTATTTTATTACTAGAAATCATGTATTACTATATATCTGTGATTATGGTTTCATCTCTGATACATTTATGTTATATTATTGAATATTTTCAATATCTCTATGCATTTCTTTATTATATCTCCACTCTCATTTCATACCGAAAATAATATGGATCAGTAGTATCAGAGCAAGATGCTCTTGATCATTTTTTTCAGTGCATGTCCCCAACAAGGTCCAAGTATATCAATTTGGGTCTTGAACTTGCCTCTCTCGAAGAAAATCACTCTAACACACCCAAGAAACCCTCGGTGGCAGAAGAAAAGAAAAAGGATGGAGCAGATGATCCTATTAGTCTGTTTCTTGAACAAGCTCTCACGCGACAGAGGGACGAAATGATGGAGAATTTTTCTCACATCCTTCAATGCTTGCCAATAGCAACATGTGCATCTTCATCAAGAAACCACTTTGGAGGCACCTCACTTTTCAAGGTACAAATTAATTTTGATATTCCTGTATTTGAAGTATAGATAGATGTAGAAGCCCTAAACAAATGGTTAAATATGCTAGAAGGTTATTTCTCTGTTCACAAATTTTTCGACAAAGAAAATATCACCTTTGCACTCCTTCAAGCTCTCCCCCTTGTCAAACATTGGTGGAAAATGTACTGGGAATAGAGTTCCATAGAGGAGTCTGAAATATATGGGGTCGATCCCACTTGGGATTTTTTTGTGGATGCGGTAAAGGAACAATATTACCCTATTGGCAACTATGAGGACCAGGACATGAGATGGACCACACTGTGGCAAGAGAGGGGCCAAGAAGTTCTAGAGTTCACCAATACCTTCCATACCTTTCGCACCAAGATGGGTATCAAAGACTCTAAATGACATTTGTAATGCTCCCTCAACCGTCATCCAACCCACTAGCCGGGCAGACGCTACTTTGCAGAACAACATCATTTTATTCTTAATTAATAACATGCATTTAAAACAGGTTAAACACATTTAAAATCAGAGTTGGCACAAGATTACTGTTTACATAAACAATCCATGGAATTAACATCAATTCATATACACAGCAGGATGCATGATAAATATAATTACACAGACATGCAAAAAAAAATAATTAAAACATCGCCTGGTACATATCTTTGAAACGGTGGTAATTCCACCAACCACACATAGGCCTTCCATGAACCTCCTAGCCTTAGACCACACAACTCATCAATATCAGCAGTGGGTCACCCCCAAGCTAGGACTAAGCTCTACCCCAAGGCAAGGAATCCTAGGCTAGGCTGAGGTTACAGGGAAAACATCACAGAACAACTGGAAGGATTCTTCCCAGGATGCCATCTTACACCCACTACTCCCAGACTCTCATTCCCCACATGCATGTTCGACCCGGGAGTATACACCTTCACAAGAATAGTCCATCAATGCTACACCTTCCTCTCTGGGTCTTGAAAATAGGCTGAATCAGGAAGTCTCAGAGACCAAAGCTGGTGCTGGACACTCTCTGGAAGAAACCACTTCCCAACAAACTCTCTCACCTTGAAAGAGTTGCTCACAGGCCTGAAAACCTGCCTCTTCCAACAAAAATCACCTCCCTCACCTGGAGAGAGATTACACATAGGCTTGGCATGGAATTACATTTTCCAATAAGCCATGTGCAGTCCAGCACTGCATGGCCACAACAACCAACTGAGAAAACAGACATAGGCTTCCCAAACAGGCTCTGTAATCATGGGATAAACTCACGGTTTTTGTTTCGGGATTGCACCAAGGGTACAGAGATTCCACACACAGGCTCAAACTGTTGAGACAGAGGATGTACTGGCTATCTAAGAAATCAACATAGGCTTTTTAGCTTTAAGGAATGCACCAGGGTATTCTTGCATAGGTCGGACCATTCATGTTCAAACAGTCGGGTAGAATGGAGGCGGAACCCCCACCAGAGCTCATCTCAGCCATTTTATTTGCATGGGCTTGGGTTGACACTTGTCACCCATGAAGCTACATGCTTCTATCAGTGTGCATTCCTTCCACCCTTTTGGAAGTCACATGTCAATCCAAAATAACTTAGGATAAAACATAATACTCACATGTCTTTTGGAATAATATTAAAATATTATTCCCCAAGGACTTAAGTCCCTAGGCTCAATGCTTATCCCCTAGGCTCCACACTTAGACCCCTTTTCCCACCTTCTAGCCCCTAATCCCTTTCCCACTCTATGGAAGCTTAGCCCCCCATCACTCATTCATTGTGGTCGGTCTGCACGTGGCAGTGTTTATATTTTTATTAATAATGTGCATAGATACATGTACAAAATCAGGCTCTTGGCCTTCAACACTTAGGCTCTCTGGCCTAATAATCACATAAGCCCACTAGCTTATATAAAGTTGGCTCACCAGCCTATAATAAATTTTTACAACTCATTTTGTAAACAAGATTTACAACTGGGCTCGGCCTTGGGGACATTACAAACCCCCTCCCCTTATTTCTGCACTGTCCTCAGTGCAACTTTACACAACATCTGCAAGCTTTTCAAAATTTTCAAAAAGATGTGGGTGCTCTACCCACATAACATCTTCATGCTCCCATGTTGTGTCCTCATGACTGTACCAGGTCCACTGGACCTTTACAAGCCCTATAGATCGATTTCGGAGCTATTTGGTTTTCTGTCCAATATGCGCACATGATGCACTTGCAAGACACATTCGGGTTCCACCTGAATGACATTCCAATCGATAACATGACTAGCATCTGGTATATATTTATTAAGCAATGAAACATGAAACACATTATGTACAGTCATAGATGCAGGTAATGCAAACTTATATGCAACTGGCCCAATCCTTTCCAAGATTTCAAATGGCCCACAAAATCTTGCTACCAACTTGGTGCAATTTCTCAGCTTCAGGGAACTCTTATTAGTTTTCACTTTCAGGAAAACATGATCATCCACTTTGAATTCTCAATGGGTTTTGTTCTTATCATCATAACGCTTTTGCCTGTCTTGGGCAGCTTTCAAATTCTGTTTAATTTTTATCATTTGTTCCTCCATCTCCTTGAGAAACTCTAACCCAACTACTGCTCTGTCAGCTAGATTATCCCAACTCACTGGAGTGTTGCACTTTCTTCCATAAAGTTCTTCAAATGGGCTCATCTTCAACGATGCATGATACCCATTATTGTAGGCGAATTCTACCAAATGCAGGTAGTCTTCCTATCTTGCTAGTTTGTCCATCACGTACATTCTCAGCATGTCCTCTATTACTCTGTTCACCTTCTTTGTCTTTCCATCAGACTTGGGATGATATGCTATACTAAAATTTAGATTCGTTTTGAATCCTTTGAACAGTCCTTTCCATAAATTTGAGGTGAATTTCGGGTCCCTATCGGACACAATCATTTTAGGAATTCCATGCAAGTGTGCCACTTCTTTTAAGAAGATGTCAGCAACATATGATGCCTTGTGAGTGTTTTTCAGTGGAATAAAATGGGCAGCTTTTGTAATCTTGCCCACTACAACCATGATCGAATCATGCTTCTTTCTTGTTCCGGGCAATCCTATAATAAAATCCATGGTCACTACTTCCCACTTCCATTTAGGAATGGGTAAAGTCTGCAACAACCCTGCTGGGTGCCTATGCTCAGCCTTAACTTTCTGCCATTCCATACATCTGGTGATGTATTCAGCGATCTCCCTCTTCAAACCCGGCCAAAAGTAATGGATTTTGACTACTGCCATAGTCTTCTGATATTGAGGGTGTCCAACATACATCACATTATGCATTTCTTTTAGAATCGCAAGTTTCAATTCCTGGACATTGGGTATATACACTCTGTCTTTATACATAAGTAATACATCAGCTTCCAAGGTGTAACTTTCCCTTTTCTGTGGCCTTTCACTCTGCTGTAGCTTTGCTACCAAATCTCTGTACTGCAAATCTGCATTTGCAGCTTCAAAAATTCTATCCTTAATATCAGTCCTATACATTCTAATGGCTGTAGAATGTAAGTCATGCACATTTTCTACTGAGTGCATCCACCACCTTGTTTTCCTTCCCTTTGATATGCTTGATATCAAAGTCATATTCACACAGAAACTCCAACCACATACTTTGTCTAGCGTTTAAGGTTGGTTGATCAAACAAATATTTCAGACCGTTGTGGTCTATTCTCAATTCGAATCTCCTTCCCATGAGGTAATGTCTCCATTTCCTCGGAGCATGGATGATTGATGCCAGCTCCAAATCGTGAGTGGCATAATTATTTTCATGCTCTTTCAGCTTCATGGACTCATAACAGATTACAAATCCATCTTGGCTGAGAACTCCTCCCAACCCTTCCTTACACGCATATGTGCACACCATGAAATCCATATTTGGATCTGCAATCCTCAATATTGGAGTGCTGGTTAACAACTACTTCAATCACTGGAAACTCTTCTCACACTCTTCAGTCCACCGAAAATTTTTCTTCTTCCTTTGCAAGGAAGTGATAGGGTGCGTTATCCTTGAGAACCCTATTATAAACCTTCTGTAGTAGCCTGCTAGACCCATAAAGGATATAACTTCTACCACATTCCTTAGCATTCACCATTCTTGGATGGCCTCAATCTTCTCAGGATTCATGGTGATCCCTTCCTCTGAAATAATGTGCCCCAAGTAATGGATTTGCCTTTGATAAAATGAGCATTTTCTCAATTTGGCATACAATTCGTGTTCTCTCAACACTTGTAGCACCAGTCTTAGGTGTTGCTTATGCTCTTCCTTTGACTTGGAATACAACAAGATGTCATCCAGGAAGAATATGACAAACTTTTCATCCCTGAATACACCATTCATCAAGAACATAAAAACAACAGGTGCGTTTGACAGCCCAAACGATACCACTGTGAATTCGTAATGACCATACCTTGTTCTAAAGGCGGTCTTTCTGATGTCCTCATCCTTTATTCTTACCTGGTGATATCCCGATCTGAGATCTATCTTCGAAAATATTTTTTCACCCTTCAATTGATCGAAAAGATCATTGATCCTCGACATAGGATACTTGTTCTTGACAGTTACCTTGTTCAACTGCCAGAAATCAATGCACAACCTCAAGGTCCCATCCTTCTTCTTCATGAACAGGACTGGGGCACCCCAAGGTGACACACTGGGGAGAATGTACCCCTTCTTTAGAAGCTCTTCAAGCATCAATTGCAACTCTTTCATCTCTGGTGTACTCATTCTATAAGGAGCGTTCGACACTAGAGCTGCTCCAAGAATCAAATTTATAGAAAAATCGATGTCTCTCTTCGGAGGTAGTCCAGGTACCTCCTGAAATACGTCCTTGAACTCTATGAGTACCTCATGGTCTCCAATATTTGAGGCTTCATCTCTGGATGCTTCCTCCACATGGGCTACAAATAATTGACAGCCTTTCCTGTAACACTTCTTCAGTTGCATGGTTTAGATTTCTCTAACAGCCATAGCCCTGGGAATTCCTTGGACTATTTTCCGATTTCCCTCCTCATATAGGCATGTAAACCTCTTGTTACGACAATCCAGGAGGGCATGGTGTTGGTCCAACTAGTCCATTCCAATTAAACAGTCATAAGATCCTAAAGGAAGAATATTCAATTCAACCTTCGTGCCCAGTCCTTTCATGTCCATAGGATAGGACTTCACCAACTCAACAATTTTCCTCTTCATTCATGTAGCCAACTACACGAACCAAGAATTTTCATGTTTTCTTCTTGATAAATGAAAACTTTCCACCACCCTAGGATCTACATAACTATGGCTAGCCCCTTAATCGATTAAAATAATAAATGGTCAGTTGTTAATCATACCTTCCACTTCAATCAAGTGCGATTGAAATTCAACTTGTTTGTTGTCCAGGGATGCATAGATCCTTGGAATTATACTTCCCATGTCCTCCACTATTTCATCTTGTTGAACAATATGGACAACTCTTGCTTTTCCATTTTTATGGGGACAATCTGTGTACCTGTGGTTCTCTTGACAACCCAACACTGAATGGGCGTCTGTCTCTACCTTTGTTTCCCCACTTCAGCCATTCTTGTCTCTCTAAATGATGGATGTCCTTGAGGATTATTTCTGAAAAAGGGAGGTTTGTATCCCTTCTGCCTCTGTTCCTTCCTAAACTTCCTCTGGTCATCCCAAGCCTTCCGATAGGTAGGATTTTCTCTCTGATATTCATATAAGCATTTAGCCCTTCTTATTGTTTCTTCCATAGTGTTAGGATCATCATACTGAATCTTGTCACCAATGGCAGGTGGCAGTTCAGTCAGATACCTCTAAATCTTGACGGCCTCATCTTTGATGAATGGAACATACTTCATTAGTTCCAAGAAAATTCGTTCGTATTCATTAATGGTCATGCTTCCTAGCTTGAGTTCAAAGAACTCCTTCATATTTCTGTCATAGTATCTTTTAGTCAGGTATTTCTTCTTGAAATACCTCTTGAACTCCTTCCAAGTGATATCTTTCTCACTAATGTGTTGCACCTGCACAAACTGATCCCACCACATGGATGCTTTTCCTTTCAATTGATACATCACAATTCTTCCTTCTACATGAGAGGAATAATTCTGCAGCTGGAAGTATTTCCTCATGCCAAGCAACCATGTTTTAGCATCTTCCTCCTTCTTATGTTCTCCATCAAATGTAGGAGGCTTAATCTTATTCATCTCCCCTTTCAATTCATCCACTCCATATCTTCAATGTTTTCTGGTAGGGAATGGGCTTGAACTACTACATGCCTCCCTACTGGAATGCTTTGGGGAATGATGATGTTGTCTACTACCACTCCTTGATCTTCTTCTCCTCTCAGGGGTCCTGACATTTCTTGATATTATTTTCCTCTCAGGGGTCCTGCAACTCTCTGTCTTGCTTGAGTTACTCCCCTTCTCCAATTTCCTTTCTATTCTTTCTAGGCTCTTCAACATTTTTAAGTTGAATTCACCCTGCTGATCCCTGACTCTCATGAGCTTTCGGCTATCAGCTCAGCAAGCCTAGGCATATTTTTGAAATCTTTCAATGAGTTTCATCATATGTCCTTCCTTATCCTTCTCTTTTCCATGCCCATTAGAATGTGATCCTTCAATTCCCAGGTTAACATCCCTTCCTACCCTTTTGTCGTCTGTTTCGAAGGCAATCTGCACCTCTTCCAAATCCATACTCAGCGTGGGTTTCCAGCTGTCCTGAAACTCATTGAACTCTACACACACAACGTGTAGTCAACCAAAGTTTGTTAGGCCTTATCCCTTAATAAAAACCACAACAATCATTAACCAACATGAATAAGAAAAACGTTTCGAATCCACTAAGTTTTCTGAGCTCTGTTTGGCTCTGCAAATTTCAGGACTTCTGGTTTCTGGGTCTCGGTCCACGAGACTCTCATACTCGCTTTTGGGTTTTGGGGTTTTGGTCGATGAGACTCTCATACTCACTTTCAGTTTTTGGGGTTTTGGTCCATGAGGATCCAACAGTTAAATCCTCAACGGTTCTTTTCTCTTCGAAAATTTCGGGACTTTGGGACTTCAAGGTTTTGGCACTTCGGTTTTTGGGTCTTCAGTACCTGGGAGTTCACAAAGTAGTGACTCCAAGAATCTTGTCGCTTCAATCTCCAACTTTTGAAATTTCTATCTCCTTACCCTTCGGGCCCACAATACAGTTTTCGCCCTTAACCACGGTGGCAGGTGGCACATTCAGGAAGGTTCACATCACCTTCGGTGATGTCATTGTGTCCCACCACTCTCACTTTTCTTCTTGACCCACTGGCACGTGGTACACACCCATCTGTCCATGTCCATTCCAAGTGAAATCCAATGATTAGACCTTTCCCAGATCTATGATGTAGATCCGTTCAGCGTTTCAGGGTTTTGGGCATTAGGAGTTCATGCATCCATGCATATCGAGCTTCCATTTGCCAAAATTCCAAAAATTATGGTCTATTCATCCAACGGTCAAGTTCCTCTCCTACAATCTACGATGTAGATCATTTTGGGATTTTGTGTATCATGATTTCCACATTCCTGTGCAACTCCCAAGGGTTTTTAGACCCTGCACACGTTCTCCAGATCTGATGGTCGTGAGAGTTCTCCTTTCCTCCCGAACAGATCCTATGGCTCCTATACTTTTGGTGTGGAGTCCTC
Source organism: Picea sitchensis (assembly GCA_010110895.2). Taxonomy (NCBI): domain Eukaryota; kingdom Viridiplantae; phylum Streptophyta; class Pinopsida; order Pinales; family Pinaceae; genus Picea; species Picea sitchensis. Next base: position 20,370 of record SNQJ01S0182348.1, on the reverse strand, counting down.
TGTCCCAGGGGCTAGATGCCACCCCGGATGTGGTTTCATAACACCGCTACACCTCCTGAGCTTGGTAACATGGTCAAGTAACTCCTTGACACTCAGGAGCATTCAAAGGTCTGAAATTGGTCCTCCAGACACAATTTCTCCTCAAATCCTCATTCCAAATACCACTCAACTTCCACACCTACGCTCAACATCGAAACCTTGGCTCTGATACCATTCTGTAATGCTCCCCCTGCCATCATCCAACCCACTGCTTGGGCAGATGGTACTTTGTGGAACAACATCATTTTATGCTTAACTAATAACATGCATTTAAAATAGTTTAAACACATTTAAACTCAGAGTTAGCACTAGATTACTGCTGACATAAATAATCCATGGAATTAACATTAATTCATATACACAGCAGAATGAATGATAAATATAATTACATAGACATGCAAAAAAAAAAAATTAAAACATTGTCTGGTACTTATCTTTGACACGGTGGTAATTCCACAAACCACACACAGGCCTTCCATGAACCTCCCAGCCTTAGACCATGCTGCTCATCAATCTTAGCAGTGGGTCACCCCCGAGCTAGGACTAAGCTCCACCCCAAGGCAAGGAATCCTAGGCTAGGCTGAGGTTACAGGGAAAACAACACAGAACAACTGGAATGATTCTTCCCAGGATTCCATATTCCGCCCACTACTCCCGGACTCTCATTCCCCACATGCTTGTTCTGCCCGGGAGTATACACCTTCACAAGCACAGTCCATCGGTGATACACCTCCCTCTCTGGGTCTCGACAATAGGTCAAATTAGGAATTCTCAGAGACTGAAGCTGGTGTTGGACACTCTCTGGAAGAAACCACTTCCCAACAAACTCTCTCACCTAGAAAGAGTTGCTCACAGGCCTAACAACCTGCCTCTTCCAACAACAATCACCTCCCTCACCTAGAGAGAGATTACACATAGGCTTTGCATAGAATTACACTAGCCAGCAAGCCATGTGCAGTCCAGCACTGCGTGGCCACAACAACCAACTGAGAAAACAGACACGGGCTTCCCAAACAGGCTCTGCAATCACGAGATAGACTCACGGTTTTGGTTTTAGGATTGCACGAAGGGTACAAATATTCCACGCATTGGATCAAACTATTCAGATAGAGGATGTACCGGCTATCTAAGTAATCAACAAAGGCTTTTCAGCTTTCAGGGATGCATCAGGTTATTCTTGCAGAGGTCGGACCTTTCATGTTCAGACGGTCGGGTAGAATGGAGGTGGAACCCCCACCACAGCTCATCTCATCCATTTTATTTGCATGGGCTTGGGTTGACACTTGTCACCTATGAAGCTACATGCTTCCATCAACATGCATTCCTTCCATCCTTTTGGAAGTCACATGTCAATCCAAAAGAACTTAGGATAAAACATAATACTCACATGTCTTTTGGAATAATATTAAAATATTATTCCCCAAGGACTTAAGTCCCTAGGCTCAACACTTAAGCCCCTAGGATCCACACTTAGCCCCCTTTTCCCACCTTCCAGCCCCTAATCCCTTGCCCACTCTGTGGAATCTTAGTCCCCCATCACTCATTCATCGTGGTCGGTCTGCATGCGGCAATGTTTATATTTTTATTAATAATGTGCATAGATACATGTACAAAATCAGGCTCTTGGCCTTCAACACTTAGGCTCTCTAGCCTAATAATCACATAATCCCACCAGCTTATATAAACTTATCTCACCAGCCTATAAGACATTTTTACAACTCATTTCGTAAACACGATTTACAACTGGGCTTAGCCTTGGGGACATTACAACATTTGGTTTTGAAATACCGTGGGGCTCTACATAGATACATCCAAACTAAAATGGATTTTCTGGACATCTCATCACTCGGTGTTTCCTATCGATATGTTTTTAAAATCGAGTAGAAATTTAAGCACCAGAAAAAATGGGAGTTTGGGTCTGCAAATCCACAACAACTAAAGTATGACAAAGACAGCCCTAACAAACAGTCTCCTGAAAACCAGTTCAAGACATAGGAAAAGAAGGGTCACGAGAAGACAAAGAAGGACACTAGAAAATGGTGTGATTTCCACAAAATCCCCTGGCACAACACCGATGAATGTCGCTCAAAATAGTCATTGGTGGCCGAGATCAAAGACAAGGAGCCGAACCTTGATTCTGAATCTGATTCTGAAAGTGATAGTAAAGGAAAGATCATTGATGCAGACCCCACTGCTATTGTCGCGATCGCAACAATTGAGCCAGAAGAACCAATAGATCCTGAAGAGGGGAAGTGCATGTTTCATTCACGGATGTGGGTGAAGGGGACCCCGCTACATTTTATTGTCAATAGTAGAATCCAGAAGAGCCTCATCTCAGTAGAGGTTGTCAAATAGTTAGGATTGTCGACAACACCACACCTGTAGCCATACAACATCAGGTGGATTTTCCAAGGATGAGATCTTTGTGTCAGCCAGTCGTGTCGATTGTCATGTGGCATCCAACCCTTCAAGGATGAGGTATTATGTGATGTTTCCCCATTGGATGTCTGTGGTTTTCTCTTAGGCCAGCCATATATGTGGAAGCTCCATGCTATTTATGAGTCTCGACCTCATAGTGTCACTGTCACTTTGGGGGGTCATCTCTACAGAATACCATAGGTAGTTCCCACTACTGTTCCACCTAAAAAATGTCGCAAAGTCGTATCCCATACTGCAAAATTTAGCTTCTTCACAATCTGTTCAAAAGGAGAACAAAAGGACACTGCAACCACTATAGCCTCACCCCAAGCACCTTCTATCCCATAGAAGCATGTCAACAAGGCTACAGCAAAATGAAAAGATTCCTTCTGCACACCATCCTCTCATGTATCTAGACTTGTTGAACAACCTCAACCTCAACAGGCTCGTGACAGACTTCAACAAACTAAGTAGCGCAACATCTCCAACAAGGCAAGCAACTTACCAAGATGCAGATTCAACAAACACTTTTCCCTCTCCCCCGAGAACTCAATGCAATGGAGACCATTGCTTCTGTAATGACCCTTAACTATTAAGATGGTTAATTTATTAATAATCCTAAATGTTATCTAAATTGTATTTATATCAATAATAATAATTCTAATTGGATATTATTAAATAGTGTACATTAGGGTTAATGAATAATTAATTATTAAGTGAGTCATTAATTGATTAAGTATTAAATTAAGGGGGGTAAAATAAAATATAAGGTTAAATGGGGTTACGTATCCAAAAAGGGGGGATAACGTAACCAATACGTAAAAGGGAAACATTGAAAGAAAGGATAAGACAATTAATAAGGCAATTAATGAATGGATAAGGCATTAATAAAAGGAT
>SNQJ01S0182347.1:0-19373 GCA_010110895.2 Picea sitchensis | reverse complement strand
TGAGCCTAAGGGCCAAGCCTAGGGGCTTAAGCCTTGGGAATAATATTTTATTATTATTCCAAAAAGCCACATGAATTATGTGAGAGTGACATTTTATCCTAAGTTTTTGGGAAGAACGAGGGACTACCAAAGGGGAAGGAATGCATGCTGAATGGAATGCATGCAGTTCCATGGGTGACAAGTGTCAACCCTGGTGCATGCAAATAAAGTGGCCAAAATAAGCCATGAAAGGGTTCCTCACCCATTCCACCCAACTGCCTGAGCATGTACGGAGCTCTGAGAAGTAGGACCAACCTGAGCTTGCAGAGAACCCTCGTGCTTCCCTGTGAGCCGAAAAGCCTATGTTTGGCTCTGAAAAATAGTGTAAATCCTCTGTTCTGAAATCCGAGAAGCCTTTGTTCATTTTTGAAAAGGTCGGGTCCACCCTCTCCATTCTGAGTCGTGGAACCTATGTCATTCCCTGCATGGATTGTTTGTCACGTGTTCCCAAGAACCAACACTGTGAGACCTTGCGCCATTGCTAAGTCTATTTGGGAAGCTCGTATTTGTTTTTCCGGTTGGCTGTGGTGGCCACGCAGAGCTGGACTGCGCGTGGCTTGCTGGCTAGTGCAAGTTTTGATTGAGTCTATGTATGACCTCTCTCTAGGTGAGGGAGGTGACTGTTGTTGGAAGAGGTAGGTTGTCAGGCCTGTGAGTAATTCTCTCTAGGTAAGAGAGTTTGCTAGGAAGTGGTTTCTTCCAGAGAGTGTCCAGCAGTAGCTTCGGTCTCTGAGACTTCCTGATCTGGCCTATTGCCAAGACCCAGAGAGGGAGGTTAGCACCGATGGACTGTGCTTGTGAAGGTGTATACTCCCAGGAAGAACAAGCATGTGGGGAATGAGAGTCTGGTAGTAGTGGGCGTAAAATGGCGTCTTGGGAAGAATCCTTCTGGTTTTTTTTGTTGTTTTCCCTATAACCTTAGCCTAGCCTAGGATTCCTTGCCTTGGGGTGGAGCTTAGTCCTAGCTCAGGGGTGACCCATTGCTGAGCTGATGAGAAGTGCAGTCTAAGGCTGGGAGGTTTGTGGAAGGCCTGCACGTGGTTGGTGGAATCTACCACTATTTCGAAGATAAGTATCAGATGATGTTTAATCATGTATTCCATTGTGTATATCAATTTAATGTTAATACTATTGATTGCTGATTATAGCAGTAAATCTTATGTTTACTCTGAGTTTAATTGAATCTCTTGATTAAATGCATGTTATTACTATAATGTCAGTATGAGTTATATACAAGGTGGTGTTACACCTTCCCAGTGAAAGGTCATGTCTATTCATGAAAGGGAACCCCTCCATGGGTATATGAGGCTCACATTCTTATTGTACTCATCATCTCATATTCATATACAATATTATTTAATATATTATACTTTATTGATTATAACATGTTGTCCTATGTACATTGGGTATTTACCTGTTGAACTGGCTTGGTTCACCACAATGTGCCACCTCATAACCTTATTTACATCCCTCCAGTTTGCATTGTTCATGTTTTCCTCACATAATAAGAACCTATAAGCCCAAAAATAGATAACTCCCACTTCAAAGGTGTCAATTCCTACTCTGCTAAAAATTGCCTAAAATAAGTTAATTATATTCGCCTAAAGGGAGTGGGAAGGAAATGACAATCACAAAAAATGACTACCAAAGAATATGGCTAGAAACCAAGGGATTTCCTAGAATAATCTGACATATAATCCAGTATCGAAAAAGTAGAGCTTTCCAAGGTCACCACCTTCGCACACTTATCTCTACCTTCCAACCCAGTATTCTCATGCCAAAATCTACCCCCAATCGGACTAGAAACTTCTAAATCCACACAAAGAGCCCTTAGCTTAACCTCCACTAGTACAAAATCATAGATGAATAACCCTTGCACCACATTTTTCCCAAATGCCATCTTAAATATATCCATCTCGTCAAATTGAAGACCACTAGAGATCCTAATTCTTACCAAATGTGAGAGCTACCTAATGCACCCGCCATCCAATTCATACATTGTCCCACTGCTATTGATCCTTAAATATGATGATATGATTATCATTATGGTATGGAAGAGTATCCAAGAACCCCAATTTTTCAACATGAACTAGGAATGATTAAACCGTTTCCCAATGTTTGACTATTACATTAATCTCCCATCAAACATGGTAGAACATTATCTTTTCAAAACTTCTAAGGGATTTGTGAATTGTAACAATAAGGGTACTCAAAGCATTTTTTGTTGGATTGGTACTATTCCTCATGGATTTGATCACCAACATTGAATCCCCTAACACAATATTATATTTGAGACCATCTCCTTTGGATATGTCCAGTCCTTTCCATAGCGAGTATTGCCTAGCTAAATTGTTGGAGACATTCCTGATCCCCTTGGCATAATATGCAATTTGGTTTCCCCACACCTACCTCTCATGTACTCTATAGTTTATCATATTAAGGGTTTTGAGGTGGGTCTTGTAATATATCCTCTTCTCAACATATTTTGGTTGATTTTAAGAATTTGAGAGGAGTGAAATGTTTGTTTTTAGGGAAAACTAAGGTTAATATTCCATGTTATCTCTATTTGATAGTTTTATTTTGTCTAGCCAATCTAGGTTTCATTGGTTGTGGGTCATGACTATAATGAATCTATCTGGTATGAATTTCCATTTAGGTTGAGGGATAATAAAGTTCCTTTAGACCGTTTCTTAGTGACTATGAGTATAATTGGAATAGAATAAAAACATGGGAAAACACTATAATAAATATACATAATTGTTCAAATATCAATCCACACTCAAAACAAGGCTTCCTATGAAATAAACATGTAGCATAGAGATAGAGAAACTCCATTCCCATTACATGATAGGAAACTTATTTAGAACATGGGTGGATATTAGTTTCTAATATAAATGAAATTTGAACTTATGTGGCATGTTTTATAAGGATTTTTAATCATGATAATTTTGAATATAAAATAGGTCTCAACTCCATTGAAGAATTGTTCTTGAATTTTAATGAGTCATGCTTGAGAATCCCATAGAAGAAGAATGTTATTATATGATTTGATAACACTTTATTTGATCTTAATGTTCAAGAATATCATAAATCATGAATGTGAATCAATTTTAGTTTTTTTATTATAATGAGCTCCTCTAGCCATTATGTAAATGCATTTAACTATTCCCAAACATGCTTTACATTGGATTATCACTTATTTATTTCTTGCAAGTTTGTGTTACACAATATTGAATACCTTTGCTCAAATATTAAACAATACATATATTATCCAAATCTATTGTAAATGACACACTATGAAATTCATATTGACATCCTCTAATAACAACCTCCCACTTGTATGAATCATGGGATTAAAGTTGAATTTAATACTATTGTCACCAATCACACTTTTCCAATTTTACAACTAAAATATCAATTTCATCATCCAACTCCTTGTCCTCATTCTTGAATCTCTCATAGATTTTTGTCTATGACATGCCAAGAAAGTGTTCAATCTGGGTTTCACAATCACCAGAACCTCCTATAAACTTTCGCACATCCTTTTGATTGGATGAATGGCTTGTATATTCATGTCAAAAATTCTAGACTAGTCCCTTAACCACTCAAATTAAGTTCATGTCACAACAAGGAAGCCTACCAATGGAGTCCCAATAATCTATCTGACCTAGGTTGTCCAAGATTTCTCTTTTAATAGACTATGTTCAAATCATTTTGGCACTTACTTTAAAAATGTTAGATGTATGTGTCAACAAGTTCCATTGTTTTTTAGTCTTCTTTACAATCGATTCTAACAATAAACAATGGGCTACATTACGATATTTTGAACAAGTATTCTTTCCAATTGCATTAAATGCAGCCTAAATATTTCTAACAACATGATTAGTGGTCTCCAAAATTTTAACTATCCTTATGATGAGAATTTTCCTAGCAACAACTAAATTGTGTGATTTTAACAAGGCCAAAAATATTTGACATTTAGATGCATAATTGTTTTATTTAAAATAGTCTTTAATAATTTAGTTTCACTTCCAATCAAGAGTTCATTTAAGTAACTTACCTCCAAGAATCACCAGAGAACTTTCATTCAATGAACATGTATAGGATTTCTATAGGATTTCTTCATCATGCATTAGATAGTAAGTTAAGGAAGGTGAACCCTTTTTCTGAGCCCATCACCATTACATTACATAACTTCACTAGGAGATGAATGCATTTCATTTACTTGATTGCCAAGATTGGGAGTGCATTAGACATGCTAGTAGTCAATATGATGAACATATAATTGTTAATAATGGGCTTGCACCATAGGATCCTCTTCGCTGAAAGGATTATAAAAATTCATGTCTCTAATTTCTCCCTCTGTATACTCAATATCTTGAAATGTTTCTATGTCTTCTCCAACTAAAACATTGTTTGTTGATGAAACTTTGGTTGGAGGTTGAGTGGATTTTGGAATTATAATGCTCTCCAATGTATGCATACTCTTTATCTATGGTGACAAAGTAGTCTTAGTGTTTGTTTGTGAATCCCAGAGTGGGATTTCCTTTGCAATGTTCGGGCTTCTTTATGGTCACCTATATTGTGCTTGTCCCTTTGTTAGTGGTATGGTTGAAAGACCATAACATATTTTTGCTAAAATTTCTTTGCCAATGAAAGTGGCATTTTGTGTGTACAAAGGTGAGAAAGAAGATAAGTTTCCCTGATTAGTGGAATTGGATTAGTTGTAAGGAAATTGGATTTCAGTTTACCACCAATTATTGTCACTTGTCGAAACTATAATTTGTGAGAATAGTGGTGTTCAATATATCATTTTTTATATCTACCTAAAGAGTGGTCATGGGTCATTTGTAGGGAAGTTGGTTTTCAATTCCTACACTTTACATTTATTAACACATGAATGATAATTTTCTCCATGATAATCATAGGAGGAACTTATAAAAAAATCATTTCTCATTCTTCCTAAAGGAGAAGTGATTTTTATGGCTCCATGTTATGATCCAACACCTTAAAAATGATACAAATCAATTAATTATAGTCCACTTTGAGGGGGAAACCTCCTTTTACAATATATCAACTTCAGAATACAATGAGTTTAGATACGATGATGCTAATACTAGGTCTCCTTGATATATATAGGAGACAAAGGGTTACACTTATGATGAAAGGGTGCACTGAAGGGTTATAGTTGACCTACTAGAAATGTAACAACTCAATATCTAGGGATTAATAAGGGGGTTTATACATAACATGGGGCTTTTTCTAGGGATTAACATGTCCCTCCCCTTCAAACAAGTGTTGTCCTTGAAACTTGACTAACCATTGGTACTTATGCATGAAGAAATCATCTTCCCATGTCGTCTCTTCCACAAGTAGGTTCTTCAATTTGACAAGGTATTATGTAATTTATCGATTTCTTAGTTTCTTAATTCTTGTTTCAAGGATTGTTTTTGGATCTAGTTTGATTTTCCATTCTTCATTTATCTCTGGAAAAATAGTTTGGAGTGGGATCTTGTTTTCAATGACCTTCTTTAAGCAAGAAACATGGAAGACTAGATGTATACATGAAGATGGAGGAAACTCCAATTTGTAAGCCATACTTCCAATCCATTCCAAAACCTTATACGGGTCATAATTTTTGGGTGTTAATTTATTGTCCTTATTTTTTTTCTTGAGTGAAATTTGTTTGTATGGTTGTATCTTTATAAATACCCAATCCCCCACTTCAAATTTCATTTTAGTGCAATGTTGATCTGCTTGTTGTTTAATCCTATTTTGTTCCATAACCAAGTTTCCCTTAAATAGTATGAGGACCTCTTGTTAGTTCCCTATGTGGTCCTCCACTGCTTGAACCTTTGTATTCCCTTTCAAGGGTGATGTGATGGATGGAAGATGATATCCATAAAGTGCCAAAAATGGGGACATTTTTTATGAAGCATGGTAGGATGTGTTGTACCACCATTCTGCCAAGGGAAACCACTTGACCCATTGTGTCTGTTTATTAGATGCAAAGAAATGAAGATATTATTCTAGAGATTTATTCACAATATTAGTTTTCCCATCAAATTGAAGGTGGTAAGATGAGCTATGAGCCAATTGAGTACCCCAAAAAGAAAGTAATTTATTCCAAAACTTTCTCGTGAAAATTGGGTCTATGTCACTTACAATAATCTTGGGGACTCCATGTAGTTTTTGAACTATTTCGATGAATGTTGTGGCTACTTTACTTGCTTTAAAAGGATGATTGTTGGAATACTGAGAGGGGGGGGTGAATCAATATGAGAACTTTATTATCATGTTTAACCACAATATGTAATCATTAATTTCATCAGTAGTATATCATTAATATATCATGAGTAGTATAAATCAACATAGCATAATAGACATCCACAAAACATGGTACACCAAAATTTATGTGGAAACCCAAATGGGATAAAATGACAAAATGATTTTCTTATATATCAAAATAACACATTCATTGGAAGCACAAAATTCCCAATTCTCCAGCTACAACTAGAAGGAGGCTACAACCCCCTATTTACAAGATCCACCCTCAAGGAAGCTACAACTCCATGAATTCTCTAGATCCAACCAGAAGGAGGCTACAACCCCCTGATTCTCATGCTCCAACCTAAAGGAAGCTCCAACTCCATGTGTTCTCTGACACCAAGTGGAAGGAGGCTACAACCCCCTTTCCTTACCCCATCTTGTAGCCCTGAAATATAAATGTATACCAAAATGTCACTACCACTGATACTATCCTTGTCTATGATAATCGACCTGTAATCAACCTGTCACTATCACTTCAACCTATAACCTATCATCGTTGCATCAACCTGTAAATGACCATCAACCTGTAACCTGTCACTATACATGTTACTGATATATCAACCAGATCTACTCATATAGATCATATCAACATCAAGTATCCAAACCATGTACCAAACTATACCTTAATCATGCATCATACCATATACCATAATATATGCCTCAAATATATGTCAATATCACAAATATGTGCTTCTAACAATGAATCATAACAACCATATACAATGTACCAAGGATATGTCTCAAGAATGTATTAATGACACCAAAACATGGACCTCAACCAGATGCAACCGTAAACCAAAAAGGGCCTCCAAAACATGCCTCAAGCATGTGCCATATCATCCATGATAAACACACATAAAGAACATACCTTTGATCCTATAGACACTATGTTATATTAGATAACAGATAAGTAAACCAACCCGGGCATCAACAATCTGGTATAAGCATCTCTTCATGCCCTCTCACAAGATTTTCACATATCCGTAACTTCCTTCACTATTACCCATAGATATCCACACTTTTCTCCACTGCATCCCACGTAGATCCTCACCCTTCTAACCTGCAACCTATAGACATCTCAAAAACTAGGGTTACTCACAATTTTTAGAACTCTGATACTTTCACCTTCGACCTTCTTTCACACCCTCAGACTTTCTATATCAAACTCCACCTCAAATTTAACAATAAACCAAAATTTATTCACAAGATAGATAATCAATAGAGACGTGTGTGAATTATACATATGAAAGACTCATCGAGGGGTATTTATGCTTTTTTTAAGTAACTTATTTCCTTACTTTACGGGTTTCTTATTACAACCACTTAACCCTTTCATTAATTGTCTTGTAACTAACTAGGGGTTTCGTAACCTATATTTGGGGCTTCCAACTTCATGACCTCATAACTCATACACTTTTAGGAACCACTTGACGTGCCAACTATCACTGGAAATGGAACAACAAGGAGTATCCATCTATGACTCTATTACATGCGTTTACACTGTCCTGTATGTCCTTTTTCGTTAAAAAAAATCAAGATTCATGACCACACCTCTGGACCTTATTGCATACTTCTTCAAAGAAGAATTCCCATGAGGGCCATGCTTAGATTTATTCCATAAGGATACCACTTTGGAGACTTCTCTAAATACACATTTAAGATATGTTGACATCAATGACAACCACTGTGTTTTGACATCAATGACAACCCACTTTCCAACAATCTCCCCCTTTGGAATTGATGGCAACACTGATGGCATGGGAACACCCATGCTCCTTCTCATGCTCCCCCTATGACCATCACTTCCACTATGACCATTTATCCCCATGTCTCTATGCATGTTTTCTTTCTCTCCATTTCCATGCATCTACTCTTTCTCTCCCCCTTTTACATCAATGGAAAAGGGTAATTCTCATTGGGGATTCTACCCCTATCTACAAGCCTCTTTTTTTCTCTTCATGGTGCTTTCTCATATAAAACTATGATGTATATGAAAACATTCAAATGATTCTTTACTTATAGTCTTCGAGTCTTCTGCGTATCTCCCCATGTCTTACTATGTCCAATACCGTGTGGATGACAATGGTGTAGAAAATACTCCAAGTTTCTATTGAAGACACTCAAAAGTCTCCCTCGAAAGAGGTTTGGTGAAGATATCTCCAATCTTCTATTTTGTCCCAATATACTCTATATTGATGTCCTTCTCTATAGCATGTTCCCGTAGAAAGTGATACTTGATCAGAATATGTTTCATCTTGTAATGAATCACTGGATTCTTGGAGATAATGATAGATTTGGTGTTGTCACAGAGTATTGAAATTGGATCATTATACTTCACTTGTATATCTTGCAAGGTTTGTTTCACCTAGAGAACCTAAGGGAAACATGTTGTTGTTGCAATATATTCTTCTTATGTTGTGGACAAAGATATCGATGACCATTTCTTTCTCAACCATGATACCAGACACTCACCCAAGTAGAAAGTTTATTCTCTAATCTAGATCCTTCAATTCATCATCCTTTCTCAACTTGCAACTGGTCTGCATAGGAGTACTCATGAGTTTGCAATCTTCCATTCCAAACTTCTTTAAAATTTCTCAAATTTACTTAGTTTGGGAGATGAAATTATCTTTGTCATGTTGACATATCTGTAATCCCAAAAGGAAAGTCAACTCACCGAGCAAAGACATTTCAAACTAATTTTTCATATCTCTGGAAAACTTTTGACTCATCCTATCATCATCTCTTCCAAAGATAATTTCATCTACATAAACTTCAATTATCAATATAATGTCTCGATCCACTTTTATGTAGAGATTTTTGTTTGTATTTCCCTTTCTGAATCCTTGTTGATGTAGATACCTATCCAATATTAAATACCATGCTCCAAGAGCCTGTTTTAGTTCATACAGYTATTTATACAACCTACAAACATAATCTTTCTTTTATGATAGTAGAAACCCTTCAGGTTTTTCGATATAGACTTCTTCTTCTAATTCTCCATTTAGAAAGGTTGATTTTACATCCATCTGATACACCTTGATTCTTTTTGAAAATTTATAGGCTAATATAAATATGATTTCTTCCATCCTAGCAAGTGGGGAAAAGGTTTCTTCAAAATATATACCTTCAATATGAGTGTATCCTTTTCATACTAACCTTTCTTTGTTTCTGGTTACCTATCCATCCTCATTCAATTTTTTTTCGGAAAACCCACTTTGTACCAATCACGTTCTTGTTCTTCGGTCTTGGAACCAGTTCCCATGTGTCATTCTTCTCTATCTAATCCAATTCTTTATCTATAACCTTGATACAGTGTTCATCTTTGTTGTCCTCTTCAAAACTTCTTGCTTCAACTGTAGATAACAATGCTAGGTGTTGTTGTTCTGGTAAAAGTATTCTTCTTTGGGTTTCAGCTCGTACATATTTATTCCCAATAATATGTTCTGGTGGATGATTTTTATGTACTCATCTGATAGGTGTCTTATGAGATATATGTTGCTCATCTTCCTCTTGTTCTTTTTCTGGCTTCTCTTCTTCTTCTTCTTCTTCTTCTTCTCCTTCTTCTTCTCCTTCTTCTTCTTTTAGATCTTCCTTGTTAACCCACTCTTCTAAATATTTTCTTCCTTCTTTTCCTTTACATACATATGTCTCGTCAATCATGACATTGATGCTTTTCACGATTTGTTGAGTCTTGGACTGAAGAATTTATATGATTTTCTTTTTCTTAAATACCCAACTAGTATGCCCTTATCAACTCAAGAGTCAAAATTTACATGTCTACCATATTTTATTTTGATATAACATTTTCTTCCAAATAATCTGAAATGCTACACATTTTCCGGTATTCCTTTCCATAACTCATAGGGAGTATTTTTTATTTTTTTACTCGGGGAATCGGTAACTCGCAGTTCTCATACTCGCGTGACATGGGGTAGATCCCCATAGGCTACCACTATAACCCCAGGTGAAACCACCCAGCCCGCAAGAATGGCGCACGAGTCAATTCGGGTGAGAATCAAACATGAGACTTCATTTTACAAATTTCCTTCCATTTACACGGCACTTTCCAATCCTTCTACACCCATGCGAGCAACTCATAGGGAGTATTATCAGTGTTACTTCTAAGAATTCCTATGTTCAAGAAGTGAAAATTTCATCTAAATAAAATATTCCACTCAACTTGGAATCTTTAAACATGGTTCTATCCATTTACCGCATTGTTCTGTTCTTCTTTTTGACAACTCCATTTTGCTGAGGTGTCCTCGATGTCGAGAAATGTATCTGTATTCCATGTTTTCCATAGAAACACATGAATTCCTTTGATGTAAATTATCCTCCATTGTTTAATCTCAAACACTTGATTTTCAAATCCATCTCAGTTTCATCCATCTATTTTTTATATATTGAAGTATTTGAATACCTCTAAATTCTTCCTGAGAAAGAAAAAAGAAAACATTCTTGTGCAGTCATCAATCAATAGCATAAAATTTTGTTGTCCATTTAATCTCTTCGTTCTTGTACATCCACATAAGTCAATGTGTATAATCTCCAATGGTTTTTTCTTGGAATACTCTTTTGATTTGAACTTGTTCCTAGTTTGTTTTCCTTGTAGACAATGCTCACATAGAGTATTTGTTGGCTTTGAAATCTCGGGCATTTATTTCATTGCTTCCTTTCTGCTAATTTTGGAAAGGTTTCAAATTTTATGTGACCCATCCTTCTATGTGAGATCCAACTTTCATTTTCCTTTCCTAAGCAACATTTTCCCCTTCCAATCTCATTCAATACATATATTTTATTTTGGGTTCTTCTAGATGTAGCCACCAATTTTCTTGATCCTTCTTTTCTTATATCACATTTTTCTGAGTCAAACAAAATTTTGTGTCCTTCATCACACATTTGACTTACAATTAGAATATTGTTCTTCATATCTTTGACTAGTATAACATTTTCTGCCTTAGCATCTTTGCTTCCAAACTTGATTGTGGCTCTTCCTATAATTATGGTCGAGTTATCATTTCCAAAAAAACTGATCCATTTCCTTCCTTCTTCAATGACAAAAACTTGTTCTTGTCACCTGTCATATGCTTCGAACAACCATTGTCAACATACCACCCACTTTTCTTGTGTTGATATTGTTGGACAAGTTAAACAACAGAGAGGGGGGTGGGGGTGAATCAGTTGTATACACAATTATCACTTTTATTTATTTAATACAGATTACTTCTTTAATGTATCTTAAAACCTAATAAATATTTTGTCTCAGTGATAATGAATTAGTAACCATCAATCACATGAAATGGATAGAGACATAAAATATTTATGAGGAAACACATAAAGGGAAAAACCTCTTCTTCTTGTGGATGTTGTTGGCCTTTGGGTATGGAAGTAAGTGAAGATTAAGGTAGAAAAAACGAAATGTGAATTGCATGGAAGACACAGTGACTGATATTGGGTTGAAGTGAGCAGAAGAGAAGAATAGACGGAGCGGAGTAAGAGAAAGAAAGTCATTGAATGAGGATATCGAGGATGACAGATCAACAAGAAAGATGGATTGTGGACAACTCAACAAGAGGAAAAATCCACCGTTGGATTCTTTGGAGCACCGTATGAGAAGGAAGGAAAGATAGGTTGGTGAAGCCTTAAAAATGCAGGTCAAGTTGACCTAGGGTTTTAAAAACCTAGGGTTTTTGGTATCTAGGGTTTTGACACTTAGGTTTTGGCCTAAGGCTGTCGGTGAGTCATTGTAATGTATAAATAAGAACCTAGATGAGGGAAGAGGGGTTAGTGAAGAGTCCCAAGTCTGTTATTGTTATGAGTGATTATTGTAGTGAGAAAGAGAGGCATTGAGAAGTGAGGGAAGTCTATGTTGTAAGATATTCAGTTGGGTGCGAAGATCAACCTTGCAGCTGGGTGTGCAGGGAGGGAAGACAGAGAGAAAGAGAGAAGAGATGCTAGCTAAGAGTGCATATAAGAACTATATTCTTTCATCTTAATATATTATAAAGCATAGTTCTATGGACATATCCCTAGGGAGAGGGTGAACCACATATATCTTGATGTTGTGTGTGATTGATGTGGTGTTCTCTTGTTCTTGATATATTGTTATTCCATTACTGTGTTAGATCTGATAGATAAATGTGTGAGGTAGGACTAAGTTGATAAGTGACATCTAGATGTTGTGTTGTTCTTGTATTGAATCCACTTTGTATTCTCTTGGTTGTAGACATCTGTTTGTTGCAACCCCCCATAGCTACTTCGGGTGATACTACATTTTCCTTGTAGGTGTTGCCGAAAGGCCCAGTAGTTAGGGCTTGTTGGTGTGCTCTTGGAGTTGAACCCTAGGTCTTCCCTTGTGCCAACAAATGGTTTTGTTGCCGGGAAGGGATCTTCTTAAGGGAATCTCAAGGTGGTTTCCATCAAAGATAGAGATTCAGAAGTGGATAGAAGACCAAGAAAAGGACTTCGCAAAATCCTAGAACAAGAACCCTAAGCTTAGCACCGAGGACTGGTTGGGAAGGTATATCTGTACTGATATACATGAGATTTTCTTTGGAAGAATTCATCAAGAGTTATGCGAGTGGCTAGCTAGGTTAGCAGACACCCAGTTTGAGATCAGATCTAGACAACCTGTGGTTTGGACAATGGCGTTGATCAAGAAGATCAAGAGAGTTGATAACGTTGTGTCAAGAGAAGTAGATCATTGGTTCGATAGCACCATTGGAGGATATATCACTCAGTTTGTTGTTGATAGAGTAGAATCATATAGTCAAGCAAAGAGATACTTCTTCAAGGGACCTAGAGGAAAATTTATACAATTTATGAAGTTGAGGATCAAGAATATATTGAAGGTACAATAGTTGGTTCGATCGAAAATATAATGTTCAAGAATCCAGACAATGATAGTGACGTAGAGGTGGGACATACGTGCAGTGGAAGAATATTCAGAGAGGTCCCTTTGGGGAACTTGTTCAAATAGAACCACGGACCATTGGTACAAGACGAAGGGTTTTATAGTGGAGAGGAAGAAGAATTGGTGAACAAGGAACATTCAGAATCTGGTAGGGATGAATAAGGAAAGACTATCCTCGCCGAGAAGATTCACAAACTTCAGGAACTACACAGATCATTGAAGTAAGTATTGTTACTGCTCATGTTGTTTTAGCAGCATCAAGAAATTAGAGTAATCAAAGTCACCAGAGTGCTCAGAGCACTGTCACTAGCAGTCCACCACATACTCAGTCAGGAAACCTAGGAAGATCTATGGCAGATGAGATGAGGTTACCCACCTTTAGAGGACATGGATCTGAAGATCCTGATCAACATTGGTTTCTATGTGAAGCGATGTTTGAGTACTAAGAATGTCACCGACGAAGATGTTAAACGAGCTCAGTTTAGTACTACGCTGAGAGACCGCGCACTAAGATGGTACATGAATTTTTTCCAAGGGGTTGTCCATCCAAAACCGTTGAACGAGATCAAGACTGTGTTGATTGCAGAATTCAAGAAACCCAATTGGGAGTCGCAGTGCATTACAGAACTGAAAGAAATCAGGCACAAAATACCTGAACCTGTTTGGGAGTTTTATCAAAGGTTTAAGACCTTGACAAGCCATTTGAGGTTTCATATCCCAGATGAGAAGAACAAGGAATGGTTCATTTCTTCCCTCTTACCACACATCAGAGTCTCTCTGATGCAACAGAAAATTGCTTCGCAGGATGAGGCGTTGGAGATTTCCATGAAACTAGAATCAACTCCTATGGAAGAATCCATCTTAGGTATGAGTCAAATCTTGAGTCAGCTAACCAGTTTATCTCTGCAGGTTGAAGATATGAAGAAATACAAGGGAAAAGATAAAAGAGAATATATTTGGAACATTATATGCAAATCAAAATTTTGTGACAAGGATAATTGTCCCCTATATCATGAGTATTTGGTATCTGGAGCCCGGATTCATTTAAAGCAAGTTACCTTATCATGGTGAGAGGTGTGTAGAAATAGGCATCGCTCTGGTGAATGATATTACATGAAAAAATATGTTCAGACACCCACAAATCTGTATTGCACGTTCTATAAGTTGGTAGGGCATGATCATAGGGATTTCAGGGCCTATGACCTCATGCATGAAAGATCAAGGGATATATACAAAATTCAAGGTGAAGTATAGCAAGAAGGAAACACTATGCAGTATAATTCTTCAGGAAGAGGAAACTTCAAGCCTTGCGGTGGATTCAAAGGAAGAGGACGAGGAGGAGGTATGGGCCGAGGTAGAGGCCAAATCATTTGTTATAACTGTGCACAGCTAGGACATTTGGCAAGGGACTGCTAGAACCCTTGCACCATGTGAAATTACTGCAACTCATTCGAACATGTTATTGAGGAATGTTCAGCATTGCTGACTAAGCTTCAGGAAAGATGGGGTGCGAACCCGCAAGTGCAACTGATATATGATGAACCCTGTGTAGAGGACCCTAGAATCATTGTTATCACTAGAGGAGGCACTATTACAGGAGAAGACAAAGTGACTCCTAGAAATATTACAGAAGAATCAGGAGTGTGAAAAGATGCAGAGAAGACACAAGTGTTTGATGCGAAGAAAGAAAAACAAATATTTGAGGAGGCAAGAAAATAATTCGGGATAGACCAGGGTCTTCATCAAAGACACGACCAGAAGTAAGAGAATCTGGAATTCCCCTGGAATTTGATCAGTCTTCTTTGCCAGGAGAAGGAAAAGAGGTAAGAAAGCTCATGGAATTATTATATACTTGTATTAAGTTGATTCAGTATGAAAGCATTGTACAAGAGCTACAAAATTTAATTAGACAGTACAAACTAGGAAATATAGATCCCTTGCTAAATAGAGCAGTACACCAAGTCTATAAAAAGAGAAGGAAAAATAAGGAACTGCACCTGAATGGTCAAATTGGAGAGTATGATATAGACTATGTGGTCCTCGACTTAGGGTCGGATATCAATGTATTGACGAAGCAGACCTGGGCACTGATGGGGAAACCTAAGTTGATCTATTCCCCTACTATGCTTAGGATGGATAATCAACAAGCTGTAAGCCCCTTTGGAAGATTGTAACATGTCCCTGTGGACATCAACGGAGCAAGGACATTTACAGAATTCGAGGTGATTGAGATAGTTGATGATAGTTGTCCTTACCCTGTGTTGTTAGGAATTGATTGGGATTTCAATAATTCCACTGTGGTTGATTTAAAGAAAAGAAGAATGATGTTTGAAGGAGATGGCCTTAGGGTCATTGCACCTTTAGATCCCGATGAAGGTCAGAGATACACAAAACCCATCAGAGAAGAAGACCGCATAGATGAACTAGAAAACATATACAAAATTAACAGCCAGACAACAGGATTACATTAATCCTATAGTAGACAGGAACCTAAGTTGGCGAAATGATAGTGCATGTTCATTGGATTCCAAAGAAGCATTGGAGAACTGGAAGAACAAAATGTATGAATTATCTACAAGGATACATTCTAGGTTAACCAGAGAAGTTCATTGGATCAACACAACATTAAGTAACTTCCCCACCTTTGATGGTCTAAATTATTTAGAAGCGTTCTTGTTGGACTTTGAAGAGATTGTACCAACACAAAAAAGATCATTGGAAATGGATGAGGCCTTGAAAGAAACTCCAGCAAGATGGTGGGGGACACACAAAAACAACATTATAGACTGGGTACAATGTCGCACTTTGATGACAGTGCGGTTTTCAAAGCAAGTAGAAGGCTGCGAAGTTAAGTACACAAGTCGAAGTTGTCCGAAGGACCATGTGAGAATTTGTGAGGAAGCCTGGAGCGACATTCCTCAAGAGCAGTGGGTGCACAAATTCATCAACACACTGGACACAACGCCCATCAATTGGTATCTTCAAGCAGAACTGTGCCTCATCATTACAGATTGGGAAGGTATGACTCAGAAATTTGTAACTACCTTTTTGTTTGAAAGCCAATATCCTACAGTGGATCAAGCATTACAGATTGTAAGACATAAATTATTTGAGGAAGCACCTAGCCTCCCCTTAGAAAAAGAAGAGGATGAATGGACTGTGCCTCTCCAAAAAATGCAAGGATGTTACAATATCAATGCTAACGAAGACTATAATCCTAGGAAGGTGAAAATCTCCAAAACAGAAGACCAAAGAGACATAGAAGGACCAGAAATTGAGCTACCTTTCATTGGATAACCAATTAAAATAAAAAAAAATCAATATTGGAATAGAGAAAACAACGAAGCTTGCAAATGTAGGAGATTATTGGGATGCTGCCACTATTGACAAGATCACAGAGTTACTGCATGAATATTAGGACTTGTTTCCAGCCAAGTTCACTGATATGAAGGGCACTAAAGGGCCCATGGGAGAGATGAGGATCCCTTTTGAATAAGATGCAAGGCCAGCCAAACAAATACCCTACAGATTGAACCCTAAATATAAGGATAAAGTGAATATTGAACTCGACAGAATGTTGGAAGCAGGAATCATAGAACCTGTTGAAGAGTCAGAATGGATTAGCCCTATGGTGGTGCAGGATAAGAATATCGGAGAGATAAAGATCTGTGTAGATATCAGGAAGTTGAATGATGCATGTTTTCATGACCCATTCCCTACACAATTTACTGGCAAAGTGTTAGATAATGTAGGAGGACATGAGGCATATTCTTTTACAGATGGATTTTCAGGATACCATCAGATCCGGATTGCCAAGGAAGATCACCATAATACCAAATATTAAACAAAATGGGGATCCTACTAGTATACAATGATGTCGTTTGGATTGAAGAATTCCCCAACCATCTTTTCCAGGGTGGTGGTCGAAGCATTTAAGGAGTTTTTGCATAATTTTCTGGAAGCATATTTTGATGATTGGACTGTTTTTAGCTTATTACAATATCATATTGAATGTTTAATACTAATGTTGGATAAGTGCAGGCAGTGTCAGATTGCCTTGAACCTAAATAAGTGCATCTTATTTTCACCCTTTCGAGTGTTGTTATTTCATATTGTGTGTAAGCAGGGACTGCTGGTAGACCCATCTAATATTACCATTATAGTTGATCTGCCCCCTCCTACTTCAGTCAAATAGTTGCACACTATGCTGGGACATACTGGATACTACAGGAAGTTCATTAAAGGCTAGGCACATATCACAACACCCATGGAGAATATTTTGAAGAAAGACTGCCAGTTTCATTGGACAGAAGAATGCCAGCAAAGCTTCGACACACTGAAATAGAAAATGGTTACTGCACCTATCCTAGTTTTCCCAAATTGGAGCAAGGAATTTCACGTGCATGTCGATGCATGTTCTATTGAATTAGGATCTATGTTAGCACAACCAGGAGATAGAGACATTGACCACCTGTTAGCCTTTTCTAGCAGGAATCTATCAACATCTGATATTAATTACACCACCACTGAGAGAGAAGGGTTAGCCATGGTGTATGCATTGTAGAAGTTTCACCACCACTTGTTGGGAGGACACTTTAAAATGTTTACTAATCACTCTGTGCTGAAATACATAGTCAACAAGCCAGTGTTGGGGGGGGAGAATATGCAGATGACTTCTGTTATTTTAGGAATATGATTTTGAGATCGTGGTTAAGCCAGGGAGAATGAACAAAGGACCTGACCACTTGTCAAGGTTGGAACATGGAGAGGAACCTACTAGTATGGAGGATACACTATCAGACACACATTTGCTGGCCATTAGAAATATTGATGATCACTTCATCGATATAGTCCAGTTCCTATCAACAAGAATGGCACCTAGTGAATATACAACCACCCAGAAGAAACAACTGGTAGTGCACGCTATAGACTTTTCACTTATAGTCGAACAACTATATAAAATGGGACTTGATGAGCTCCTGAGGAGATGTGTTATGGAAGAAGAAGGACCACTGATTTTAGAAGAAGCTCATGAAGGCATCACAGGAGGACACTACGTGGGAAAAGAAACAACGTAGAAGGTTCTTAGAGATGGCCTCTGGTGGCCTACTTTACACAGAGATGTTAAGGACTACTCCAAATCCTGCGATGTATGCCAAAGAGTTGGGAAACTGTCCAGAAGAGATGAAATGCATTTAGCACCACAGTTGACCTTACAAGCATTTGAGAAATGGGCCATTGATTTCGTGGGACCTATAAACCCACCAGGAAAGCGCACAAGAGCAAGGTACATAATCACTGCGAAAGATTACTTGACCACATGGGCCAAAGCAAGAGTAGTTAAGGACTGTAGTGTAACTATAGCTGTGCGCTTCACATTTTATGACATCATAACTAGGTTTGAATGCCAGAAGATCCTTATGAGCAATCAAGGAACACATTTCATCAAAAAGACCGTTGAAGCCTTGACTGAGGAATTTGCAGTCCATCATCAGAAGAGCACACCCTACCATCCACAAGTGAATGGGACAGTTGAAGCATTCAATAAGATCTTGGAAACAACGTTGACGAAGATCTGCAGTGTGAACAGGGATGATTGGGATTTAAGAGTACCAGCAATACTATGGGCCTATAGAACCACTTGTAAGAAGCTAACAATGCAGACCCCCTTTAAGTTGGTTTATGATCTTGAAGCTGTTGTCTCGATGGAATATTTGGTCCCAAGCTTAAGAATCGCAACCTTTACAGATATGGATGACATTGGCGGTGTTCAAGAGAGGCTCGTGTAGTTGGTCGAACTAGAAGAAGAAAAATTTATTGCAGTATTACATCAATAGGTATATAAGGGAAGAGAAAATGCCTACCATGATAGACACATCAAGAAGAAAGCCTTCAAATAAGGAAATTTGGTATTGGGATATGATAGAAAATTCATGAAGCATCCAAGGAAGTTAAAAAAAAATTGGTTGGGGCCATATGAGGTTGTCTATGTCATGGAAGGAGGAGCTGCACAGTTGAAAATATTGAATGGAGAATGGAAGGAAAGTTTGGTGAACGAGAGTTGGTTGAATCTGTACTATGACAACCA